>VDFB02254758.1:0-166720 GCA_007258455.2 Sequoia sempervirens
ACAGAGTTTGATGATTGCAAAGAGAATTATATTTAGTGGAAACCCTTAACAGCCAACTCAATACAATAGAACAGAAAGGTTAAAGTAAGCTTCACAACTGAATGCATAACTAATTTTGTAGACTGTCATTGAAATACCCATTGAGCTAAATAATCAAACAAAACTGGCAGCTATTTTAAAAGTGATAAAAATTGCAAATCTATGACTCTAAGCTACATATAAAATGCTACTGGAATCAATATTTTTAAAGCCCCTTATGCGATTTATAATTCATTTAGCAAAATTATTGATATAATGTTATTGGACAAACCTATTTCTAGAAAACCTTAATGGAGAGGGGTTTTATGCACCTTAGAAACAAATATTTCCACTTTCCTAAATCAATACAAGCGGGATTTTTTTTCATACTCTTTCCAGGTGACATAATAATGCTCACATTCAGTGGCTAGTGGTCATAAAATTGGAAAACTAAAGCCTAATCATGACAATATAACCATTTACACATTTTTCTTACCACAAATGAAACCTCACCGAGGTTACAAACACCATCCTGAATCAAGTCCCTCAAACGCCCAGGGGTAGCAACAACAATGTCCTGTAGTGATTAGCATGTCAGAATCTGTCTCTAAATATATTAAAAAATGACCTTTACCAAGATGTAACAAAATATGCATTACTTATTTCATCATTAAAGGAGAATTGCATTTCACAAGCTCCTCAGAATATTAGAAAGAAGTGTCAAATAATTCAAATTCACCTTAACAATATCAAAAAATCTAAATATTAGCAATAGAAAGAATTTACTTTTTATTAGTTACATGAATAACTTCCAAAGCATCGAAATTGAGCATTAGTTACATTACTCTTATATCCTATTCTAGAATTTAATTTTATCCCATGTGTTTATTGAGGGAGACTGGACATTGCCAGAATTTGTTTCGTGGACAGGTCTTTGGGGTGTACTTCGTAAGTTTTCTAGATTATTTTGGTTTTCTAGGTTATTTATAAGGTAAACAGATGATAACTGTAAGAAAACTGTAAGTTTGAATCCATGCACCAGCTGAGAATCGTACTAGTCTGTTTTACTAATGTACTACAGTATTTGAGTTTGTGTAACCTTAAGGGTTTTGCTCTGAGCAGATTATTGGATATGAACTGACTTGGGCCTTGACTATTGTATGTACACTTTTTATATTTTTATTTTATTTTATTGATTGTGTAATCCCCTTGTGGGGAGTCCTGAAGCTTAGATGCCACGAGTGAGGGGTGTTTCTTCCATAAAATTCACCCAGGACTTGCACCTGGCAGGTATGCCAAACCCAAAAGTGGATGTGGTAATTAACCCGATTTATTCATCAAACACTATAACAGCAACTTAAGAGTCACCAGACCCTTCAAAATCCATGTAGATGTCAGTTTCAGGATTTGAACTTAGGTCTCCAACATGCGAACCCATTTGCCTAACCAATTGGGCTCAAACCCTTTGACTATGCTTTTTAAATTGTGATACCATGCAGCATTTTCCATTAGATTCTAGCTTTTAAAGCATGTTTAAAATATTGATGTATGTTCATTAAATTCAGAATATGTCTATCTTTTTAACAAAAAAGGAAGCAGGACAAGTTGTATATTTACAATTCTAGATTCTTATCATTAGATTGCTCTCTTCTAGGTTTCTCTCATCCATTTTCATATTTTAAGTAATTGATCTAGGTAGATTCTCTGGATACAAATCCAATTTTGCCAAGTCCATTTTCATGGATTGCAGCAATGGTGACTCATTTTTCATGGTCCATGGTACTCCCAAACACTCTCCTAAGGTTTATCGTATCTACAAGATCACCAATTCATCTCTACTTGTCTAGCATGAGACAATTTGGGAAGATTAGAAGTCTTGCTATTCAAGCGCACACTAAACTTAATGTGGTCTTCACAATCAGCTCTGTATGGGTTACAAACACCTACAGACCAAAGTACTAAGAGTCTAAGATATACTCACAATATGTAGTACTGTCATAGTTGAAAAACCTGCCAATTACTTGCTAAACTTGTGAATCAAACTGGATCGTGAATAACTTGCCTAAAAACTCAAAGCCAAGTAATTCGCAAGTTTTCCTCAAAAACTTGTAATTTTCTATCAAAGACTCGTACATGGTTTCATAATGTAACTTTGCATGGAAAAAAAGATCGTTTTGTATTGTTTTGAGCAGTAGGGAGTTCTAGTTTCCAGTTGCATTGTGTCACAAGACAACAAGGTCAAAGTTCAAACATTTCTTCTATGCAAGTGGATAAAGGCCTGTTTGCAATGAGCTTCACTTTCCTTGAAGGCTTAACTTGCATGCTTGTTTCCAAACTCTGTGTTGTCAAATCTGTTTATTACAGTATCTATAGCTCAAAGAAAGTGGCAATCTTAGGCTTGGAGATTATTTTGGGTAAAGTGAAGGAGATAATTTGTTACTGTGCAAGGTAGGAGACATTTTTTAATGTTATTTTGAACATTTTCATTTTTTTATTTTTTTGATCCCATCATATCTAAATGTTTTGTGCTAGGCTGCTCGGATTTTTTTTTAATTTACTTTTAAAGTTTAGTAACTAGTTAAAAGTTATACTTTTTAGTTTTACTTCTAGGCTGCTAGGATATTGTTTGAATTTTTCTGTTCCCTTTTCCTAGGGTTTATTTCCATTTTCCCAAAAAGAAAATGGCACTCACAAGTACAGGAGATGGTGGCAAGCCTAGGGACCCTACTTGGAAACATGAGGCAATAGGTATAAAGCTAGGAATAGTTGTTTATAATTATTACACGATGGATATGAGAGGAGAAATAAGTCGTCTTAAGTATCACCTTTAACGGAATTCTTGCTAAAATGTTGTGGCTTGTACACAAGTGTCTTACAAGGTTGAGAATGGGGCAAAGCTCTCCTTGTAACATATGAATGGAAGAATTAGGGATAAAGAGGATGACAGGGCATTAGAAGCCCTAGGTATGAATTCTATAGGGTCAAAGGGAGCAGCTATAGGGGGGCTTCTTCCATTGGGCCATGGGTACAAGCATTAGGTAGTGTGGGCAATCGTAGTTCTAGTTTCTCTCTCCTTGTAATACTCCTAGTGTGCAACCTTCATTGGAAGGTGTTGCATGGAATAAGGGATTGCATCATGAGGTGAAGATGGCATGTGCCAATTTTCAGTACTATGACAACATTTTGTTTAATGTTGCTACAAGACCTTATCGGGAGCAATTGGTCACTACATTGATTGTGGTAGATAAGAGTATCAAGGTCCTCAAACATCGTAAGTTGAGTAGCACATTATTGTAAGATGTAAAAAATGCAAATCAGCTAGTAAAGGAAAGAAAAATAATTTTGGAAAAGAGGGGCTACAGCATTTTAATTAATGAGTGGATGGATAGTAAGAATAAAACACATTAACTTTTTAGTGGCTTGCAGAGGACAGTTAGTCTTTTTGAAGTTAGTTGATACCTCTAGTGCAATAAAAAATGTTGAGACCTTATGCAACTTGTTGGATGAGGTGGTGATGGAAATGGGAGTAGAAAATATTTTCTAGATCATAGTTAGCATACTTGCCAAATACTTGCAAGCTTGGCAAGTCCTCTTGAATAAAAGCTTAAAATGAGTGGCTTGAGTAGAAACTTGCCACTCGTCAAAACATTGGAGAAAATTACTAAAAGGTGCCCAAAAACATTGCAAAGATTGGTGTTCACCCTTATGTTTGTTGTTTTAAAACATGGCCATTGAAAAATGCGACTATGGAGTGAAAAACATAACCTCAATTACAAAAATGTGCCCCAAAAATGCATGTAGATTGAAAAACATGACCTCAATTACAAAAAATGTGCCCCAAAAATGCATGTAGATTGAAAAATGTACCCTAAAAATGCGAATGAGATTGAAAAACATGCCCTCTATATTTTAAAATGTGCTATAAATTGCGAAAGCATGCAATTGTTTTCTAAAGTAAGTCAAGTATTTTTTTTAACTTTTCGACATGTCACAAATTTGGGGTTTGTTGAGTTCAAGTATGTGAACTATGACCTAGAGTGATGGACAATACATGTGTGCATGTAGTGGCTGATATACTTCAAGAGGTGAGGCTCCCTACATTGTTTTAAAGCCTTTGTACTACCAACTACCTTGACCTTCTCCTTGAGTACATAGAGAAACTAAGATGGGTGAAGAATGTGGTGGAAGATGCAAGGAATGCCACAAAATTCATTTGCCACCACACATGGGTCTTGAGTCTCATGAGAGAGCACATTGATGGCAAGGAGCTCATGTGGTTAGGAATCACACACTTCGGCACTAATTTCAATCACCTTGCAAAGTATCATGGCCACATTGCCTAACCTTAAGTGCATGTTTGAAAGTGTAAAGGTGGTTGGAGAGTGTTTATTGCAGGAAGGTTGAAGCACAGAGGGTCACGAAGACCATTTTGGATGATATATTTGCCAAGGGCATGCAAGAGATCATCAAGCTAAGTTTTTGATAATAAAAAAATCCTCTTTTTTTATTTTATAATATTATTTGCTGATTGTGTAAAATTATGAATTTTTTATTTGCCATTTTTTTTTCTAAAGTTTATGATTTAGTTTAATTTTCCCATTCCATTTTCATTTACCCTTGCTTCAGGGGTTAGAACTAATGGTTAGGGTTCTATGGTTGGTGGATTGAGATAAAAGCCCCATGGGATTTCATATGAGGCCATGGATAGGGCCAAAGGGGCAATTCAACATTTGTATGGGTCAAATATAAAAAAATATGAACATATATGGCACATTATTGACCAAAGGTGGATCTAACACCTCCAACATATTTATGTTATTGCCTACTATTTGAACCTAAAGTTTTTCTTTTCCACTTTATTTAGAGCAAAGAGGGGGTTATTGATGGCCTCAACACATGTATAGAGAGGATGGTTGTTGGTGAGACTGTTAGAGACTTCATACAAGATGAGTTATAGATTTATAAGTGGTGGGAGGGAGGCTGTTTTCTTCTTCTCTATGCATTCAAAGAAGGGGCACTTTGTAGTTAGGTAAAGAACATATATGTTTAATTTTAGTTTCGTGTTTATTTAAATTTCAAATTTTAAGTTTCTAAAATTCTTACAAAGTTATAAATGTAGTCCTTCTAGATCTGTGGTGGGAATATTTTGGTGCAATAAGATCAAATCTTTAAAAAATCTCCACTGGCATTTTATTCTAACCTTGTAGTAGTTTAGGTTGTGAGTGCAATTGGAGTGTTTTCGAGACTATTCAACAATGAAGCACAACAAGATGACTAAGAAGTATTTGAATGAATGAATAAATTTTAACATTCATGAGGCTAAAAAAACCTATGGGACAATCAACATTGCCATTTTTTTCTGCATATCAATCCGTTTTCTATTCAAGGAGGTGATGAGCACTCCCAGCTTCTCAACAATCCCTTCGTTGAATAAATTGTACCAAGAAACAGCTGAAATTATATTGGCATGTTTGTCCCTGATGTCTTTGAAGGCATCACACTCCATAATAAAGTGTTTTTTTATTCCACTGTCCCTGTATTGCAGAACAAACACACCCTTTCTTCCCATGCTTCTTTAGGTCATTTCCACAGTCTTGTTTCACATGGGAGTTGATGTGAGTTAGTTCTTAGTTAAGCAATCAAAATCTTCACTCTCCACAAAATACTAGCTGCTATGTATGTTTTTTGTTGATGATCGCACGTGGGATTGAACTGCTAAAGATAATATTTCTTCTTTCTCCCTAGCACTTTACCCCATATTCACTTGTGGAACTTATCCATAACAAAAGTCTTCTTCTCTTTGCTATTCATGGGGAGTGCATTCAAGTAAATATTCCATTTACTGTTTTGCTTCATCCAAGTCTTCTTTCTTTCACTCATAGTGTCATTGAAAACAACCTTAAGCCATCTACCTACCTCCATTTATTCAATTCTTTTTAAATACCTTATGAGACACACCATAGCAATTGCTTCAATAGGAGCTGGCCCTGTTTCGCCTAGCATAATCTCATAAGGAACTGAACCTTTTATTTTGAACTTACTTGTGATCAAGCGCTTTTAAATTTTCTCAAATTGTTTCCACTTTGAATCTGAGATGCTGCTAGCCCACAACTCACACCCATAGAGCACCACCAAAATAACTAAAAGCCTAAAAAAGAATCTGAGTAGTTTTTCAATCCCATTACTCTACAGTACAACCTTGTGCATGACCTTGTCTTTGTGCAGTACAACCTTTGATTGCATGCAAAGAAGGTAAGGGTTAGGAGGCAAATCATGCATTTGACCTCAATGACATTGATTCATATTTATTTTGGGTTGTGGAGGATGTGGATACATTGTTCATTGATATGATTTGGCTACTTGGGAGAGGGAGGCATTGGCACAAGAAGTGGAAGTGGCAGCATTTGATAGGGCAAAAAGGGAGGCTAGTGAGACATTAGTGGGGGTTACATTGCATTCATAGATGATTCTATGGCTGAGGCTCTTGTTGAGGATGATGCAGCTATACCATCCAATTTGAGGCCATCCAAACAATGGTGATAGACATTTTTGAGCTTTAGTTGTAGATGAAATTTATAATTTGTAATTTATATCTATATCGGAACTTGAAGTTGATATGTCTTGAAATTAATTCTTGATTTATGATGTGTATTGAACTCTTTAATTTTGATCTATAAACCAAAGAAGCATAAATCAAGAAATAATCACCAAGATCATGATTAATTGCAAAATGGTGAAGTTCCCAATTTTTACCCTAAAAAAACACTAAGTTTTATTAGAAACGTTGACCACCGTGTTTGACTGATTTTCCCAAATTTATTCTGGTAATTTTGCTTATAGTCGCAGTTTTTTTGCATTTAGTCATGATTTTTTCATGTTTAGTTGCAGCTTTTTTAAGTTCCATGCATCTGAACTAGGGGTTTTGGCTATTAGGTCAAGTTGATATGCAAAAAGCTGTATAAATCAGTTGCTGTAGGGTTTGACAATTCCTTACAGTAGTGTATAGAATTTGTATAGATCACTTGTGATGTGTGTGCGCATTCCTCCTACATTTAACTAGTGCGGTTTCCAATGAGCTTCAAGGTAAACATAGTATTCCAGGTGATCAAGTACATTTGGAACCTGGTCCTGCTTGTGGAGAGAAGCGTAGAAAGGACTGAAGTTTCTCACTGGGAATATATTCTGCATGAACAGGTATTTAATGGGAGACATTTGCCTGTGAACAGATAATCACTTAAGTTACTCCTGACTGGGGCACTGTTTATATCTCAGACAAATTTGCAATCATAATGTTTATGCATTTGTTGCCTTAAAGGATAAAAGAAATGGTTTGAAATCATCAGCTAGTTATGTTTTTTTCCTCTCTTTTGCAGATGCAGTGACTACTTAATCATCAATCTCCCAAAAATTTAATAAAATTACTATGCATGGTAAAACTGTTGACAAAGATCTTTTGTCATATGTAAATAGCCAGTACAAGGAGGGTCATATCAAGATAGTCACTTTTGCTAGTAAAAAAGAGTATTTCTATGATAAATTATGTTAATTAATGAAAGAGTTCACAAACTAATGTCTTAAGGTTAACATACTTGGCAACTTTTTATTCTTTATGCTGAAATAGAAATTTAATCAAAGATGCTTGATCTCCTTGCTTGGGATAACAAGGGGAAGTAAAGCTCTGGCTAGAACATAAACTTCAGAATATTGTTTTTTCTAACATATAACACGTTTTCAAAATGCATGAATATATATGTACATGTGTGTGTGTGGGAGAGAGACAGAGACAGAGACATCTATGTTTTTAAGTCCACCGAACTGTTTCCTATTATGACTCTTTACATCTTTGAAACCATAGTGCAACACAACCAGATGAATAACCCACTGTTTGGCTTACTACTAAAAAAAATTATACCTAGTCTAACTTCACCTATTTTTCTAAACGGTGTCTTTCATTTGGTAAGGGAAGAAAAGAAAACGAAGGAGAGAACCTACCACTCCAGCCTTAATAGCAGAAACCTGCTGTCCTTTGGAAGTGCCACCATACAAGCAAACTGACTTTACTCCACAAGAATTTCCAGCATCAGCTACCACGTCTGCAATCTGTCACAAACATTAGCCATTTTAAAATTCATTAAAATGATCTAGTCTTTAGAATCAAGTTAAAAGCATCTTCCCTCAGCAACTACAATATGATGTCATTTACGCATTGTAAAACATACTCCACATTGGGAAGGTAAAGAAGTCCTCTTTGAATAAATTGTCAACATAATGATCATTTCAATTGAAACACCAAGCTACTTTCTTAACGCACCCAGGGATTTAATACTGAAGGGAAACAATTTAGTTATTAAACATTCACTCAACAGAGTAGGGAAAAAATTATTTTTGAAGGAAAGGCCCTAGTTGGTTCCTCTGAGGTTGACTGCAATTTGAAGTCATTCAAGCCACTCTTGGATTATTGTTGACTATTAAGTCCTAAATTTCTCAAAACATTTATAACTAAAGAAAAATGTTTACTACAAAATGTAAAATTATGTACTTACCATTATATTAACATTTTAATGTGTCCCTTTCAAGACAACACAAAACAGAACAGTGTGTAAGGTAAAAACTTTCTTCAAAGTAGAAGGGCAGCTCCCTTGATTAAACACTAAAATAAACCCTAAAACCTACAAGGAAGAACTTTTTCTTTTAACAATCTGCACAAGATAATTTTGGGATTCTCAGCATGCAAGACAAAAATACTAGAGAAAATCTTGTCTTTTTATTCTCAGGTATGGATACAAGGCTAATCAACACTTTCACACATGAATGAGATATTTTTTATCTTTTTTAATGATGCAGACAACCTAGTGTATTACAGCTAACACACTTTTTTCTGGCAAAAAGCAGAGAGCAAAAAGAATGAGCACAACCAAAAAATTTAATTTAATTTAAAACAATTGAAAAGAACCAATAAATTGAATAATAAAAATCACATACAAAGCTACAATACCCACATCAACGAAAACTGCAATACAAATCCTGTAAGAATCACTGATTTCTATTCAATATACTAAATCAACACAAGACAAAACATGGAACATGAAAAACAATTCCAGCAACAACGAGGCATAAAATTACCATTCCATAAAAATATAAGTGCATAAAGCACTGATTTATAAGTTGTTTACTAAGTTTTGCATGAGAAATAAATTAAAAAGTATTAGTATTCTTTACTTCCCACACTAAAAATAGTTCGTTTGCAATCAAAGAAAGCCTTCAATACAAAATTAAGTGAAATAGATCATCTAAAACAAAAAAATCCTAAAATACAACACAAATCGTATAAAAGATCATCTCATAATAGTGATCCTCCAATAATAGCAATAGCTGTGTTAGGTCCCAAAACTGCAGCTGCACAATCCTAGAACATTTTTTACTTTCAAGGCCAAGGATATGTCATCAAGAAGGCAAAAAAGGGGGTTCATCAATAGACTCTGGATGGTTAAAAGCTAACAACAAGAGTAGGTGGTCTCTCCTACACTTTGGGCTCATTTAGACCTGGTAGAATATTCCTAGAGGTATTCTTAATAGGTTTGTTCATTAGACAAAATATTACATGACAACAATATTCAGCAACTATATCTAAATGTACACTTGACCCCTATATCTGTCAATAAGTCAAGATTAACTAGCTACATAAGACCTCTTAACATAGCTGATACAATACCTTGCACATACACCTATAGATAACAGCAATACTATAATCCCTTAAGATGATTTCACTTAAAACATTTCTTACACATTGGCAAGGTACAAACATACTGGACATGATATTCAAATCATTTAACAGTTTTGGTTTGCTTAAGATTTGTCCTTGGTTTTTATTACTGAATCATGAACAGCATATATAAATCCTACTCTACTTCCTATAGCTACTAGTAACCAATTTTGTTGATTTAAATGTGCATGGAAGGCCAATGTCAACAAGACTGATGTCTTACTTGGATTACAAAGTTACATTTGGCTATTAAGAAACAGCAAACAAGAAATAACATCAGAGGTATGACACGCAATAACCACATCTACTTAATTATCCTTCTCCAAACCTGCAAACATTCATATGTAACATGAAAGAGGCCATTACAAATATAATTTGCAATGATTTAAAAAGCTGCAGCACTTACCAAATTTGTCAAATGTGTTGAGAGAAAACTTCAAAGGAAGGAAGCCATATCACACCTCCATACCCAAAAATCTTTCAGAATGCCAACAACTAGCCAAGGAGGCATATGATTATAAATATCTGCTTCAAAAGCTACCTCTTTGCAACTTCTGAAATACACTACCCTAGTGGCGAACAAACTAACAAATATGATACCTTAGAACACTCTTTGCACTTCTGTTCTGTGAAAAAAAGAAATACCAACCCTATTGAATGATGAATAAACTCAAATTTATAGATCTCATATTCAAGTATGCATTTCTAGGAAAAGAAGCATAGTCATTTTGCTCTATAGAGGTCACCCATGCCTTTGACGTCACTACATTAATATTCACATGCAGAAAACACCTCTTTGGGATGTGTAGAGAAGCCTAGAAGATGAGGAAAGTCATATCTTCATGACTGGCATCATTCTAAGCACTAAAGGCATCAATTGTTTTGAGTGTACAAGGTAGAAAAGAGCCCATGATATCCATTGAAAATGGTGACCTAGAAATGTTGCGACAATAATTGGGGTTTGAAACCTAATTGCTATTGTAACTAGAGTATGGGCACTTTCATCTTTTATTTCCTTTGACTATATGCCTCTAGAATAAACAATGATTTATAGGTGCAAACAAATTTGATTGAGTAGTTGCAGGGACTTATTGAACCATTTATGCATACTAGGTCATACAAGGAGGAAAGTAGGAGTGAATACAAAAAAGCAAAGGAGTTTCAAAGTTCGAGAGTAGGAGATACCTCATGGCTCATGCTACTATCGGGGATCGAGGGTCGAGAGTACCAAGGAAATCATCCCTTAAGGTATGCAAATGGAAGGAAGTCCAAACTCGTAATTCTGATGAGATAAGATAGTGAAAAGTGTTGAGGATCGAGGTTCAGGGATGACTCGTACCTTGTACCAGATTAAGGGTATGAAGGCAACTCCAACTTCAACTCCAAAGGGATGTATGAAAGGAGTTTATTGGGCGTTGGGGTTCAAGGATGCTCAGATGTACTTGAGTAAGGGGGTAAGTGAAATTCAAACTCCAAAAAGATGTATAAAGGAAACAACAGAGTTCAAGGATCAAGAATGACAAGGAACAGGCACCTAGGTAGAAGTAAGGCTGCAACTCCAACTCTAGTGAAGTAACTTATTGAAAATATTGAGTCGAGAGTCAAGGATGATAGTTACAAGGTACCCAACTAAGGGCAAGGTCGAGACTCTAACAAGGAGCAAGGAATAGGTGAAAAGGATGTTGGGATGGAGAACTCCAAAACTTAAAAACTTAAACTTAAAACTCTCTTTTCCTCAGCCAATTTTACTCATGAAGTAAATGAGGAGGGCAAGGCAAGGACTTCAAAGGATTTTGCAGTATTAAACTTAGGCACGAGGGGAAAAAGTTTCGGAGTTCGGGAGATCGAGGATCAAAGATGCCAACGAATGGATACTCAGGGAAAGGGATAGTCGAAACTCTAACACCGAAAGGAACTTTAAGTCAAATGGTCGAGGTTTCAAGTATCAAGAGTGCTTCATGTGAGGTACCCAAACAAGGACAAGTCCAAACTCGTAATACGAGTAAAGTACTTAGTGAAAAGAGTCCGGGATTGGAATTTAGGATAACAAATCCAATAGTACTTTGGTAAGGGAATGCTTGAAACTCCAACGCTGAAAGGAATTTAATGCAAAGGATCGGGGTTTCGGGGGTACCAAGAAAAAGGTACCTAGGTAATAGAAACCTTGAAAGGCTGAAAATCAAACACAACATAAGCCTTGGAAATTTGAACAACACTAATGAAACACACACACTTATACTGAGAGGGGGGGTGAATCAATATAAGTCAATATTTTATCTAATTTAAACTTTAATAATCACAATGAAGAAATAAAAAAAATCCACACACATAAGAAACACAATATTTTACGTGGAAACCCTTCCAAGAGAAAACCATGGAAAAATATTGCTTATATATAACCTTCTTAGAAATTTCGTAGGCACCAACCCACTAGAGACACCAATCCCCACCACTGAGCACCAACCCAGCAAGAGATGCCAATCTCTTCTAGTGAGAGGTACCAACCTCCAAATGAATATTATGTTTACCTTCTTGAGTATCGCTGCTGCAATATGTTTCACAAATCTGCCTTAATGTCTTCACAAAAATCAGTTATACTTTGGCTCACAAATCTGCTATTTTTCTGCTCTTAGATCTCCTACGAATCTGCTATAATCTTCCTCTTGGATCTGCTATAATTTCTTCACAGAATGTGCCATAAATATATTCTTCAAATCTGCTGATATATAGAAAGATATTTGTTAATTGCTTGCCTTCAAAACTCTTCACACACTCCTCTTATATCTTCTTGAAAGAGGGCGATTTTTCATGAAAAGACATGCATTTTGCCAAGGGAGGCAATTCCTCATATATATGCAACTCTTCAAACAAAACATGGGCGCTAGCTATGGGTCGGCCCATTCATAAAATAATATATTTATTTTTCTTTTAATTTTGTTTCCAAAGTGGGGTGCCTTTATGAGGGGGTTCGGCCATTAAAATAAATTAATTTAATTTTTATTTTCATTTTTATTTTCTAATTTCCAAGGGGGCAACCAGCATTAGAATAAATTGATTTTATTTTGGGGCCACCAAACTGCCTTTGATATCAATGACAATACTTTTCCAACAAACACAATCCCCACACTTAAGACTTTTTGAAAGTACACAACATCCAAAACATTGATAGGTGCATGGTGGATGGCAAAAGACAACACTTACATGACCTTAACAAATGTAGACCCATACAAAGATTTCTCAAGTCAATTATGTGATGGGAAAAATGAGGCCCAAAATTTGGCACTATAGGATTGAATTCCAACAAGCTAGAAATAGTTGGTCTGATAGTTGGGCCAACACCTTTGTTCTGACCATGACAAATTATTAGAAGAAAGCTTTAAACCCTAAAAATTCATTCTTTGCTTGATGAAAAACTCCATACAATTTCCCTTGGTGAAAATCAGACCAATGACCTTAAAGTGCCTTGAATGAAGAGTGAAAGGAAATGATAAGGCTCTTTATGTCTTATCAAAGCATTGTATGGTACTTCCCAATGACTAATGATTCATTGAGAGCTATTGTAAACAGCTCTTTTTGTTATGTTTTAGAGTTGAATTTTGCCCATTACATGAAGAGGAGCACTCCAGTTGTCCAAGTGGGAGAGATTCTGAAATATGATGTGTATAAAAAAATCTTCTAGTTGATCATCTCAAAATAGCAATCCTCTAATAATAGCAACAGCTGAAAATAGTCAATCTGATAGTTGGCAACCGTAAGTGATTTTAATGCAACACCTTCATTCTAACCATGACAAATCCTTGAAGAAATTTAAAACACTAAAATTCATCCTTTGCCCGATGACAACCTCCATACAATTTCCTTTGGTAAAAATCAGGTAAAAATCAGACCAATGACGTTAAAGCACCTTGAATGAAGAGTTAAGGAAATGACAAAGCTCTTAGTGTCCTATCAAACCGTTGTATTGCACTTTGCAGTGACTGAACATCAATTGAGAGTTGTTGTAAACAGCCCATTTTCTTATATTTTCAAGTTGACTTTTGCCCATCACATGGAGAGGAGCACCTCAATGGTTTAAGTGGGCACTTTTTCTGTTTTGATTTTCACTTAAGTTGGACATCCCTTTATGAGGAGCACTCCAACACATTGCATGTCCACTTTTTTGTTTTAGCTTTCATTTAACTTTGTATACTTAGTGAAAAATAGTCATTACATATCCACTTTTTGTTTCAACTTTCATTTAACTTTTCCCACTTAGTGAAAAAGAGCGCTCTCTCTTTTTCACTTATGCACCACATTTTATGCTAATATCAAGTTGGCATTGGACAAGTTATGAGAAGGAGGGCTCTTTTTCACTGAAGTTACTTTCTATTTGAATTTTAGGTTGACATTGGACAACTTATGAAAAGGAACAACCTTTTTCACTTATAGACTATTTTCACCTGATTTTCACTTGAGATTGGCCACTCAATGGAAAGACACACTTTCTCACTTATGCACCACTTTTTTTACTTGAAACTTTTAAAAATGCTGTTCCTTCGAAGAGAAGAACTCCAATACACTAGAAGTCCTTTTTTCCATTCCTAAACCATTTTTTGCCTCTATTTTGCATCAAAGTTCCATTTTTGTAATGTCCCCATTTTTAGCACTGCACCTTTCAGTGACCGTTGGCCTATTCCGGAGACCCGTAGGCTACTCGGAAGGTAAAATTAGGGTTTCTTGTTTCGAAGGATGTTCTTGCTTGAGGTTGGTTGATTCAATGGCGGATTCTTTCTGGGTTTTCAGAGAGCTTCACAGTGATATGTTTCTCTTGGCATTCTAAGCAATTTCTGGAATTTACTATTTTTAGTAAATTCTATTTCTGGCAGTGGTCATATTCGTCTTGGCACAGTTGACCTTCCTCTTCAGTCGACTCAACTGGCTTACTCAATTTTGGGCTTTGGGGCATAACTGGAGAGATAAGTTGGATTATTTTTAATTAAGTCATGTTTAATGTTATATTTTAACATTGACCCCTTGGCCTAGCAACTTCACTTTAAGTTGTTTTAAAAGATGTTCTTTATGGTGGGCGCCTCATTTAAAGAATTAATTATATCTTTATTTAAAGATTTATTCCAAGCATAAGTTGGACGCCAACTTCAAGGAAGGAATAAAATTATAATTAAAAGTCAAAATTACAACTTTGAAGAAAGGGACGCCATCTTTTGAAGAATTAGGGTTTGACTCTGAAAAGAAGATTAGGGTTTCGAGAAGGTCAATGGCAAATTATAAAAGGAAGCCTTTGGTTCTCATTTCAGCATCTTTTGTCTACAGGAATGTTATGCTGCCAGATTGGCTTTGGGATTGCTTCGAGGAATGAAGGCCTCCTAGCTTGGCTCTTCTTCTTGCTTGAAAGACAGCAACTAGTTGAGAGGTTTGAGTGTTATTGATTTGTCTTTTCAGTTATAGTTGGTTTCCTATCCTTCGTAGTTGAGTTTTATCATTTCCTGTCAATTCCAGAGTTGCTGGTCATGACTGCTGAATGTATATTTCTGCTCACAAGTCTCAAATCTTAAACATTCTCATTCTGGGTATTGTCTCATTGTGTTTCCCTGTTGGAGGCGCCCCTTCATGAATATTTGCAGATTTTAATACGAAGTTTATGATTTTATAATGCAAATTCGTCATTCCTTGAAGGCCGTACTTTCTGGAGTGCCTTGGGATTCGTGTCAGTAATTAATAACCATTTTTAGATGCCATTTCTTATTACTAAGTTAGGCGCCATCATTTTGAGGGTCTATTGCATCAGATTTGAGATCATTTGGGTGAGAAATGAGAGAGTTATGAGCATATTGCTCGGGATCTGTGTTGCTGGTTATTTATTTAAAGTGCAGGTCTGTCATAACCAGATTTAAGAAATCTGCATTTTCTTCCTTGGATCGGAGTTAAGAAATCATTAAAGGCTTTGTAAAAGATTCCATGTTGTTGCAGCTATTTGAAGAGCTCTAATACTTGATCTTGCAGGCATTTACATATTCATTGTAAGCTGAACAGTAGTACTGTCAGCATTTCCTTCAGTCTTACTTTACATTCTGCTGATGCAATTGTATTTTTGTATATCTCCGTCATATGGTAGCTCCCATTCCGTCTCGGGTTGGAAAGCACATTCTTGACGTCGAGTACTTCAGCATTCCTGCTTATTTCCTTTAATTGCATTGTAATTCATATTATCTCCGCCATATGGTCGCCTCAATTCCATACTGGATTGGGTAGCACATACTTGGTGTCGAGTTGCTTTCAGTACTTGTAGCGTAGAAGATCCTCTGACCATATGTTCGTCCTTTGCGGACACATTCTTGGTTAGAGTTACCTTCAGTTGCATTTTGTTTAAGGCACTGACGATCCTCTTGCCATATGACAGCCTCTCTCTTGTTGAGATTGAGTGCGCATTCTTGGCAACGAGTTAATTGTAATCTGCTGGTTTGAATTATCTAACCCTAACGGGTGTTATCTGCATTGTGGTGTATTTGGTAAAAATTGAAAAAATTTGGCTCGGATTATTTCAATTTTGCCTATCATCTAATGTGTTGTAAAGCAAATCTCATTGGATATGTACCAACATTGATCAAAGCTTGGGAAATATGGCATTCACAAACATAGAAACAAGGGTCAAATTAGGACTCATTGAGTAAGAAAGACATAAACTTGACTGAAAACGACTTGACTCAAAAACAATATATGGGTACCTGTACAATACATCATAAAAATTAAATTTTGCCTCTTAAGATCTAGTAACTAACAAGAAGCAATATGCATTGACATTGTATAGGCATTTCCTTTACAGTGCAAGTTGCAATCTAAAGAGGATTAACAATAAACCTATGCAAAATAAGCAATGCTCACAAAGTCTTAAATGCAATAGAGAGAAAATAATGGCATATTCATAATATACCACAACTATTTACCTTGGGAAACCCCTTTTGGGAAAAAAACACAACAAAAACAGCTCACTTACTACATTAACTCAACTGTTCACAATACAATAAGATATTTTTCACTTGTGCTCTAACACTAATCCATTGGAGTATTTATAGGTACATCATTATAGGGAACTACTAATTAGTATTACAACACAATGGGTACAAACCATGGGCTGAAAAACCACCTATATGGACAAAACGTATTCTACATCACCACTCATATTCACTTGCCAATGTGGGGGGGGAGGCAATAGAGCATGCACCACCATCCATTTTCTTTATTGACAAAAAGGCCTAGATAAGAAGATAAGGTGCCTAATTAAATTATAGTAGTTGCCACCAAGGGTTATGGTTGGGTCCCAACACCCTACCCTACCCTAGTTGGCCTTCTCATGAATCTACTTCAAAATTTGGCAGCATCCCACAAACCTTAGCATGATTCTTTAGGTCGTCCAAGGATGTGGGGCCGAAAGATCGATGTCATAGGGTAGATAAAGTGCCGGAGCGGGGGGGGTGGTAGAGATTTAGCTACAATCACATTTTTCTCACAAACTACTCCTCCCACCCACCCATCAAAAATAACCTGAGCATTTTTTTCCCAAAAACTATAATTGTTCCACCATAGAACTATACATTCATATGTAACATACCTCCCACAACTCAACTATTCATACTAGCTAGGAATTGGCTAACTCCAAACTGCTGCATTGTCTTTCAATCATGAAATACATAAGCAACTATAGTTCACACATGGTAATTTCAGTCTTGCTCTAAGATTACCCATCTATCTATTGGGTGGGGAGGGGAAGTAGTGACCTATCTCTAAATCCAATCGAAATGAGCTTTGATTCTGATTGCCCTATCTCCCACGTTCTCTTGGCATTCAAGGACCCCTATGGACTGTACGGCTGCCCCACCTTTATATAGAATAGTAGGGGAAATCAATCATGAAAACAGTGTAATTGCCCTATTGGCAATGCCAACAAATTCAAATAGATCAGTTCAAATATAGTTGGCAATGGCCATTTCATGCATTGATGAACACTAACACTATGTGATTGGTGTTAGGGCAAGGTGAATGAGGTTAATTCATATGCTCTACGAGGCAAGTGGGAAGGCCCTACCTCTATATTGGTCGTGAGCCTTGTGTAGTCCACTACGGGCTACCATATCAAAAATGGATAAGTCTAGGAGGGTGATATATAGAAGCTATCAATGATGACTGAACCATCCACAAACCACTGAAATTTTCTCCTCATTCACCCATTTCTCCAAGACTATTAGAGGCCCAATTGTAGAAATTGGTTGAGGTGGGGCACAACCCAAACCCCACTAGGTATGGCAAGGTGTACAGCATGCAAAGTTTATGACACATATCTAGCACAATCCATAAACAAATGTTATTGAAGCCAAAGGAAATGATATGCTTACATTTACATGGTTATTCATCAAAAACATTGCACTTCTCAACATTTGAATACATTATTGTTCTTTTAAGTATGAAAAGAGTCCTATAATTGAAAGGAACAATATCTTGCCCAAAGTACATTAAAAAAACCCTATAGACTACAAAGGCTAGGTGGTTATATGAAAAGAGTCCTATAATTGAAAGGAACAATATCTTGCCCAAAGTACGGTAAAAAACCCTATAGACTACAAAGGCTAGGTGGTTAGGTGACAATTGTCTACATGTACCATACAATGTACATAATGGCTAATCCATCATAACACAAATTTATAAATGCAACTAAAACTTGTACATTGATTGATGTATTATATTACTGTATGTGAAACATCATTGAAACTAATATTTGTCAATAAGAACAATATTATGAAGATTAATAACACTTACTCTTCATCTCCCCTTCTTGTTTGTCGTCCAATGCCCCATCAAACAATATTATAAAAACTTAAGGGGATGGCAAAAGTAGTGCTAGGAAGATAAGCTTTTTAGAACCAATAAGCTCTCCTAGGTGGATTGCAACTAGGAAAATTGCTGCACTAGCTGCCACAAGGTCATGGCTTCCCCCATCCTCAAACATGTGAAAACAAATATCCTTTATTGTGAAAACAATAACCTTACTCATATTACCAATGTTAGTGAGAATGATAGTATGGATACTGGTACATTATGCAAAAAAATTGTCCATGCCACAAAAAACCAATGTTAGTAAATAAGTCGAGTGAACTATGTGAACTTCCTAATATGTTGTTGTACCCCAAATTAAAAATTTTGCTACACTTAGGCATTGTGTAAAAATGATAAAAGTCTTGTCAAAAAATTGTCAAAAAGGTCGAAAAATGGAATTTGCATGATATGCATGTTGGTCAAAAACTCGAAATTTTCAAAATCTGACGATATGGGTTTGCTCAGAGCGACCTTGTCTACAAAACCCAATTCTCAATTTTTTAGCCCTAAATTTTAGGAAATTTTCTAAAAATAGAAAGTTTCTAAAAATAGATTTTTTTGGATTTACTTCTCAAATGGATACTAGCAAAATTTTCTAAAAATAGAAAAATTTTAAAAATAGATTTTTTGCTTTCAGGGCTAAAACTGATTTTGATTGGTTGTAAATACTTCCTCATTAGACTGGTCCAGTCAAAATCGTCAAAAGATCGGTTTTGCTCTGGTGGGTCCATTTTGCTTTTTCAAAAGCTAAAATAGGAGCTCCAAGGTCATCAATGGAGGTTCGTCAACCGCCAAGTGTCAAATTCAAGGTCTCAAACACTGCACGGATCGAGAAACGGCGAAAGATGTTTGTGAAATAGAGAATGAAGAAGGGAAGCTAGAAAATTCTTGAAAATGGAGAAAATTTGACTAACACTGGAGATGCTAGGCGCCTCTGTCCAGTCAAGGCACCTAGTTGACTTTGCAATATTTTCAATCTTCGACGTGAGGTGAATGTAGCAACGGTGAGCACGGAGCAAGGAACGAGGAACAAAGGAAAAGTTGAAAAAGTTGAAATAAAAACTTTGGGAGAGTTGGGTGCCCCAACTAGCCAAGGGCATGCAACCTTTAAGACCACCAAAAGTAGTATTTAGGGTTTGCCATTTTGGGGATTCTTCTCAGGTTTCTTCAAGCTTTGCAATGGATTCATCAACAAGATCATTGGATTTGTTGAAATCCCAGAATCTCGAATTGAACAGAGGAGTTGCATTAGAAGGATAAAACTGCAAATTGTAAAAATCATGAAAAGGCGCCCCTACTAGCCAGGGGTGCCCATCTTTTCAAGGCCTTAGATGTTGTTTCTAGGGTTTGTGCATCCAAGACATTTTTGCTCAAAATCCTTCCGGCTTCGCAATGAATCTATCAGCAGGTCCATCGAATCAATCAATTAGCCAAAATCTCATATCAAACAGAGATGTATTAGAAGAACAAACTAGAAATTGTGAAAATCATCGAAAATACTCTAAGTCTGGCAAGTACCGATGCCCCAAGTAGCTAGCGGCGCCTAGGGTTTTGGAGGGTCAAATTTAGTTGTTAGGGTTTGCCGAGATGCTCATCTTCTTCAGGATTTTGTCGACTATCCAGTGGATGTTTCAACCAGATCAAACGGAGAACAAAGCACGTGAGATGAATTTGAGAAAATGAAAAACACCTGAAAATGGTCAAGTCTGGTGATCATAGGCACCCTAGGTAGCCAAGGGCGCCCAAGCTTTTGAGTATCTAAAAGTGGAAATTAGGGTTTGTCACCTCCAGAACATTTCCTTTAGATTTGAACAAGGTCTTCAGCAGATTCATCAGTGAGCTTATTAGATTTGTCAAGTACTAGATATTGTAGATTGAATGGAGGGATAAACTTGTGCAAAACGAAAAAAGCCATAATTGAAAGATGAAAAATACAGAAAATATTCTTACTCTGGAGGATTTGAGCGCCCAAGCTTTTGACCCCCTAGAATCAGTTTTCAGGAGACGCAACCTCCAGAAGATCTTTCTCACAATTCATCAGGCTATCTGATAAATCTGTCAGCCAGTTCATCAGGTCAGTCAAACATCTAGAATTGTGAATTTAACAAAAAACTCACCTAAAGTTCAAAAAACAAGCAAATTGAAGAACATCAAAAAATATTCTAACTTTGTTGTGTAAAGGCGCCCAAGGTTTTGAGGGCTCAGAATCAGTTTTTAGTAGTTGCAGTCTCCAGAACAATCTTCTCCAATTTGATCAGGCTCCACAATGAGATCACAGTCAGCTCACGGGAGTCGTCTAGTGTCTGGAATCAAAGATCAAAGGGGGGCATATTATCAAGCAAAATTTGGAAATTTCAAGAAAAATGGCTAAGTTTGCCAAGTAAAGGCGCCCAAGAATCCATGCCTTGGTGAAATTTCCAAATTTTCATCATTCAACATTCAAACAGCGTCCACATTCAATGTACCTGGCTTAGGATTGGCTTCGAAGATTTAAAGTTGGGGAATAAAGCATTTTTTTTATCCTCAAAACCTATTTAAGGAGGCTTTGGCATTCATTATTCACATCTTTTGTAGGTTGGCCTTCAAAGGAAGAGAGATATCATTTTCTGCTTTCAAAATTTAGAGGCTCAAAAAGGGGTGCTTTTTCAGTTTTCTTCATGGAATCAGGAGTTGGATGCACAGAGGCATGCTTTTTCATGATCCAATATTCTAGGGAATTGCATTTCAGAAATAGGTGGTCAGCTTTTTTAGTTTTCATCGATTTGGGTCCATCTACTTTTTGTTCCTCTTGAAGATTGGAAAATTTTATATTTCCAAAAATCTGCTTTTTCAACACTTTTTCGGGAAGCCCTCAGCGTTTTCAGAATCTAACAAACTCAGTCTCCTCATAACGTGATTGTCTACAAAACCTAGACCCCAGCTTTTTCCGACAATCTGCTTTTTAGAGAAAAATCAACACCTTTTTGGGGCGGCGAAGATCTCCAAGAATAGAACTAAAAACAGCAGTTAACTCAATGCCTTTTCAGAGTTTTCTTGCTATTCTTGTCTCATGCTTATCTATTCTTTGAGAAATAAGAAATATCAAGTTGGAATAGTTGGAATTTTCCTTGCTTTTAAATCAGCTTAACTGATTTTAGCAAACTGTTTGTTAGTTGTCATGTTTTAGTTTTACAAATAAAGCTTGCAAGTTGGCAAGTCTTGTTGTAAAAGCAAGGAGATTTTAGGGTTCCCTACTCCTCGCTTGTGTATAAATAAGGGCAGCCTTGCCCATTTTTCTTTAACCGTTATTGTGATAGCAAATTGTTGAGCCTATTTTTGTCTGCAAGTTGTTATTCAATGTTTGTTCACTTAGTGTAAGAGCAAGCTTGCATGCCTACCTTTTGCTGCAAGATATTGTTAAGTTCATGTGTAATTTGTCTTAAGTGTATTCTGGTTTGATTGCTAAACTATAAGCATGTTATTGCTACAATCCTACTGTCCCAGAATTGTAATCGTTATTTGAAATTTGAGAAAGGAAATCTTATGCCTGCTTTGCTGCTTTGATCTACTATCTCAAGTTTTGTTTTATGTGTTTTGCTTATATAATCTTTATTTCAGCTTGCATCAAAAAGTACAATGAGTCTTCAGGTGTGCATTGGGAGAGAGTTTGTTTAAGTATTTGTGTTGAATCATTCCTTGTTTACTTTTAACTCTCAAGCTCTAAGTTTACTTGAGTTGTTAGAAGCATCATTAGAGTAGGCCTAGTTGTAGTTGAAGTTCTAAAAACAAAAAACCTCAGCTACGACATTAGAGTTTTATAACCTTGTGCCCTTAGCTGAGAACAAAAAGATTGGCAAATAGTTTAGTTTAATTTCTTTTAGCATCATCAGTGAAGAGGGTGCTTCCCCTCCTAATTTGAAGAGCAGTTTATCTATGCATAGTTGTCTGTTTCCAATCCACATTCCAGAGGTGTGAATTGAAACTCCAACATATGTAATGGTCAATTCAATTATATTTTGTTTAACTTTCGTTTTCGTAAGTCAAAGTACATCTTAGCCAATTCTAGATCCTGAGCAAATTTTCGTAGCATATGAATATGAAACTTCAAACTTCTTTTGCATCACTAATTTAAAAGAAAATATTTCCTTTGCATGGAAATAAGTCACAACTTGTATTTCAAAGTCAGAAACATCTCTAGTGATTTTCTATGTTGCAAGGATCTTCCAAACAATCCCCCTCAAGCAGTTTTCCCAAGGTCAGAAGGACGCAAAAGGTACCTGAGGTAGACCTAGGTGAACCCACAAGCTGCCCAAAAAAATATACAGTTCTCTTAACATTTTTGAGAACCAAAAAGTGCCTATTAACCTAATTTTGCCCTCGAATGAGAGATCTTCACTTCTTTTGCCTCATTTCACAAAGAGAAGTGAGTAAAACAAAATTGAACAAAATGTTGATTTTCATGCTTCCAATGAAGAGCACTATGAAGATTATTGAATATTGACTATAATTTTCATTTTGCATTGGCATTTGACAAATCACCGAATTATGAACTAATGAGTATTTCCTTTTTGCAAATTATGAGGTATTTAATTATTTTGCTTATTGGCAATTATGAGTATTACTATTTTTATAATTTAAATATGCATTAAGTTATATATATATATATATATGCAAACCTCGACCCATACCCAAGGGAAAAAAATGTAATACCAATGTCCCAAACTCTGAACCCTTGCCCATCCCCATACCAAGACTGGCAACTTAGGTAATTTGCTTTGGCCCAAGAAACATTTTAGAAGTAACACCCCATAAATTCTTCTAGTGTGCATCAAAGCTTCAATAATTTCAAAGTGTTTATGGTGCATCAACAAAGTGGATTGTGTGGGCATCAAGTAACACAATTGCATTCTCTTTGGTTTTCTTTGTTAAGTGGCCATCTAGTTGTAGCTTGTCTTTGTCACAAGCAATTTCCTGGAAAACTCAACTTGTGGCCATACTTTGTATCTTCAACATTTCTAGTAAATGATATCTATTAGTTTATTACATCCTTCGGTTCTAACTGACTGTCTAGTCGACTGTCTAGTTGGTTATTCGGTTGTCTATATAGAACCGAATGTTTCCTTGTATTTATTTGCTTCTTCACATAATGCAGATTGCTCAATTACTCTCTCTCTCCCCCACTCAATATGGTATTACAGCACCTATTTTCTCCTGCGCCTGTGCATATTTTGTAACCTTGTACGGCATGAGGATGTATTGGTGCAGTCTAGGCGTGATACATTGCTCCTAAGTGCAAGAATCACCATAAAGGTGTTGAAATCTGCAGCAAGAATCTGCAGAGGGGAATGACAATTATCTGTAGTAACCAACATGTAGATGTTATACGTTTGGCAATGATAAAGGCTACAGGCGATGTTGTTGGGCAAATAAAAACTTGCTAGTTTAATATGCTTGCTGATCACCTCTCAAGTCATTTGAAGTCTATGATACATGTAAAGAAGAATGCAATGCATATTTCATTGTTAGAATCCCTAGAAGGATCACATAACCCTAAATCATGGGTTCATAACACCAAATCGTCTGAAATAATCACCATAGAAGTTGTCCAAATCTAAGATAGACTTAAAAGAAGGGAAAGGTTGGCATAACATTTCTGATGAAAACCAATTGTAGAAGATTTTACGCATAAGAAGCAGTCTAAAAGTGGCAGAAGAAGATGTGAAAGAGTACAACCTATTAAGATTGGATCCATTGCAATTGCAAGCCTTAGAGGTGAATGATGATAAAGGAATGTTGTGTAAAAGGTGCATTTTTTACAATTTCCCTGGTTTACAATCAGCAAATATAGTTATAAAGTTTTAAAAACTATATTTTTCTTGCATTTGAATATTTAAATTTGGAAGAAAAAGTGTATAGTTTGTTTCAAAAAAGCCATTAGAAGTTTTATAAAACTCTTAGGGAGTTATAAGGAAAAAATTTAGAAAATGGCAAATAATGCACCCAAAGTTATGCTTTCCAACTCTCAACTTTTGAGAGGAGACACTTATGCTATATGGAAGACAAAAGTCCAAACCCAATTGCAGTTTGAAGACTTATGAGATATTGTATCTGGGAACATCACCAAACCTCAAAATGTCAATGTAGACGAAAATAGGTTTGACAAGGCCAATCAAAAGGACAAATTGATCATCTGGTTTGGAGTTCCAGATGAGGTTCAACATCACATTAGAACAGCCATCACTGCAAACGACACTTGGGATCATCTTAAAACAGTCTATGAGGCCAAAAACTAGAATCAAATTCTCCACTTGCAACGACTATTACATTGCCTTCAAATGCAGCATGAGGATAAATTAGAGAATTTTCTTAAAAGAGTAGAAAAGATTAGGAGATCAAAGCAAGCGTTAGAGGAAGAAGTCACAGATGACTCTCTTGTACCCATAGTCTTGAGAGCACTACCCCCTTCATTTCACGTGCTTGTCGCCTGTCTCAATGTGGCAAGTACAAAACCATCCTTTGAAGAGTTGGTAAACTTGCTTCAACAAGAAGAAGCAATCCATGATGAGACATCAAACTCACAAGAGAATCAAGCCCTTGCAACAAGGCAAAAGGGAAAACAACCTAAACATCAGAGTGGTCCATCAAGATCTTCAAAATCAAATCTGCAAAGCTCTTCCAAGAAAAAGAAATGTCTCATTTGTGGAAGAAAGGAGCATGATCTCAAAGACTGTTGGTACAATTCCTATGCAAATAGTGAATCCAATCATAGAAAGCCACAAAAGCCTTCTCAGGGGGACAAGAAGAAGAATCCCCATTGGAAAAAAAAGCTAAATGAACGACATGGTAATGTTGCATCCACAGGAGATTTAGATGAAGAGGATTTCTTGTATGCTACTAAAACAAAAGCCTCCACTTCAAACAATTCATTCAGGTATGTTAATTCTGGAGCATCCAGACATATGGTAGGTGAGCAAGAGTGGTTTTGTGATCTCACTCCATCCACATCCTATGGGCAAGTATCTCTTGGAGATGACACATCACATGAAGTTAAGGGAATTGGAGATATATCTTTGCCTCTCAAAACTCACAAATGCAAAATTAAAAAGGTTCTTTATGTTCCAAGGCTCACAAAGAACCCTCTTTCAGTCAATCAGTTATTAGAGCACAACTTGAAAGTTGAGTTTGATTGTCATCATGGTGAAAAACTTTGTCTCATTAGAGATAAATTCAAAATTGTTGAAGTTGTTGCTCATGCTTCACAGGTCGGCAAGATGTTTCAACTTGTTCATGTCACACATGAAGATAAGGCCCTTGCAATGAAGACTACTGCATCCACAACTCTTTGCCATTGAAGATTTGACCATCTTAGTTTTGGCTATCTTCTTGCATTGAGTAAGAGAGATATGGTACGAGGACTTCCTCCCATGCAAAAATCAAAAGTTCTTTGTTCACATTGTCTTGTTGGAAAGCAACATCAAGCTCCTTTTCTTGCTATAGAGAATAGAGCCTCAAGTCCCTTAGAACTGGTTCACACTGATTTATGTAGACCAATGCCACCAAGTCATAATAATGTCAGGTATTTTCTACTCTTTGTGGATGATTTTTCAAGAAAAATATGGGTTTCTTGTTTGGCTCATAAAAATCAAGCACTTGAGAAATTCAAAGAATTTTGAGCCCTTGTAGAAAGGTCATCTAGACATTCTCTCTGAGCCCTCCACTTAGATCGAGGGGGGGAATTCACAAGTAAGGAGTTTTCAAACTATGTTCATGAACATGGGATACAAAGACAATTGACCACTATCTACACGCCTCAACAGAATGGTGTTGCGGAGAGGTGTAATCGTACTATTGTTGAAATGGTGCGATGTATGTTGAAAGATGCAGATCTTGCTCCTACATTTTGGGTTGAAGTTGTTCACACAACAATATATTTGTTGAATCAAGCACCCACCAAAATGCTTGGAAATATAGTAACTACAGAAGCTTCGACTAGTGAGAAGCCCTCTATATCATATTTGAGAAGCCCTCTATATCATATTTCAAAGTTTTTGGATGTACATCTTACATGCATGTTCCCAAGGTACAAAGGACCAAATTAGATGGTAAGTCTTTGAAATGCATTTTCCCTGGGTACAATTTACAGTCAAAAGGATAGCAAATTATGGGTGCATTAACAAAGAAAGTGTACATCAGTAGAGATGTTTTGATGAGGAAACAGTGATCGCCATTTTGATCTTACACTTTGCTAATGGGATCCTCCTCTCTCATTCTCTTGATGGCTTGCACAAACAACTTGATGCACCTTTTGAGTTTTAAGATTTGTGCCAACTTGTGGTCAACCTTAGTAAGATTAAGGTCATGATCTTCAACACCGCCAAGGATGCTCTTTTCAAATTTCATTTCTTCTACAAAGGAGACCCAATTAAGATAACCACTAATCATACTCGTCTCAGAGTTCAATTTACAAGTTGTCTTTCTTTCCAACCTATCTTTCAGTCTCATCTTTGCAAGGAGTATACCTTTCTCTTTGTCCTTGAGCACTAATGCTTTCAAGTACATTATCCAGGTATACCTTTGAAGATGCACCTCTTTGACACAATGATTAAGACTACAATGTTGTGTGGTTCTAAGCTTTGGGTTCCTATCTTGGGGTTCTTATGATTAGGCTTGAATTGAGAGGGTATAAATGATTATACTTGAGCATACAATCTAGTGCAAATGAACAATTCCTCATTTTAAAGTGCAAGAAAAATTTAATGCCCAACCCCTTCATCTTGTGGGTATCTTCAACTCACATTAGTTTATACATATGCATAGATCCATGAGTGGTTTTGATTTGTCCTATGGGAGGTATCCTTTTTCTGCAATCCCAAATGTTGATGTTGTTGGTTCTTCAAGGTTTGTTTGTTGTTCCATTCTATCAATATTTATTTGGACAAGCTTCTTTCTTTCAAGTACTCTTATGTGCTCATCACCTTCTTCTAGGGAAAAAGGTTCTCAATCAATTTGTCAAAGAGTTCATTTACCATCGGTGCATCCAAGTTACATGGATCTTCCCTCTAAATTCTCTCAATCCCAAACTAGCTTTCTAAACAAAGCATGTCGTACAAGTGTTGACGAAACCATTGTTTGTCCCACCTATCTTCAATATTATTCATGTCTCATGGTTAGAGGATTCCCCTTAGCCAACTGTAGGTGTGTTCCCATCAACGTCACGTTGAGATCAACCACCACATTTTACAAAGCGTAAGAATATGCTGCCTTTGTTCTTTTTAGGAGGTTGATTGGCAATCCCAAATGTTGATGTTGTTGGTCCTTCAAGGTTTGTTTGTTGTTCCAGTCTATTAGCATTTATTTGGACAAGCTTCCTTCTTTCAAGTACTCTTATGTGCTCATATCCTTCTTCTAGAGAAAAAGGTTCTCAATCAATTTGTCAAAGAGGCCATTTACCATCGGTGCATCCAAGTTACTTGGAACTCCCCTCTATATTCTCTCAATCCCAAACTAGCTTTCTATACAAAGCATGTCATACAAGTGTTGACGAAACCACTGTTTTTTCCACCTATCTTCAATATTATTCATGTCTCATGGTTTAAGGATTCCCCTTAGCCAACTGTAGGTGTGTTCCCATCAACATCATGTTGAGATAGACCACCACATTTTACAAAGTGTAAGAATATGCTGCCTTTGTTCTTTTTAGGAGGTTGGGTCTAAGAAGCATTTTATTTTCTAGTCTCTAGTCTATTATGAAATCTATGGGAGATACTATTTTTTATACAAAGATTCGGGTGGTTCTCTTTCGACATTCTTTTGCTACATTAAACAAAGATGTTCCTTTTTCTTCATGAAGTCACCAAGTCAAGCTTTCAAATCAGTTAGATCAATTATTTCCTTCTTTCAACCCACCATAGATGTTGGAGGCTTTAATTGCCCTTTGAATAATAATTATTCACGTATAGATGGAGATAGATCAATTAAGTATCACTCATCCTTGTGTTTTGCAACACCTCAGTTCTCATTTTTTTGGTTGGGACTTGATCTCTTCTTGATGTCAAGGACCCTCTCACACCCCTCTTCCAAAATACAAATCTCAAAGGCAAGCTCACATTACCAATTTCTTCCCTGCCATCCAACAGATCTTCAACTTTAATTGGTAGGAAAGGTTCTATGTGGAATCAACTACCTCCTACGATTGTCTAGCCCGGCCACATTAGCCTTGGTCTTTCCCCAACGAGCATTCTCAAACTCTCATTCGTACTCCTATAGAGATCAATGATAATATAGCTGGCTCCTCCAACACACAACCAAACACTAACCCCTGAGGATTTTGGTCCTCTGTAAGCATGGACTTCATTTGCTTTCGCTGCTTTGCAAGGCCCTCCCCTCACATCTATATATACTTGTGCTATTTTGGGGTTACTCTTTTTCAGTTAACTCTCATGTGCCTATTTATTTGTTTTTCCTGCTTTTCTTGCTTTATTGTATTTGCTTTGAGTCTAGGGCCCCTTTTGCCCTAGTTTTTTGCTATCATAGCTTCTGTACATTCCAATCCCTTTGACCTACTATTGGTCATTCATGGATTAATGTAATTTATTCATTTCTTTCTATTTCTTTTTAGCCAAGTCACAATGCAGTGCATCAGCATCCAACAACCAACTGATCAACCATTTTTGTATGTATGGTCCATCCATCTGATTCACCTGTATTTCACAAGAAAAAACTGATGGATGAGCCTCTCTCATAAATTTCTGTAGATCAAGCACGAATCTAGAATGGAATCGCCAGTTTCACATGGCACACAATATTATAAAATTTACCTATTTGTTAATCTAAGGTCACTGTTCAGCGCCACTGGTCACGTGAAAAAAGTTTACCAGGCGCACTGCAGTTTATAGGGGGACGGATACCCGACCAATTCCTGCAGTCTAAAAAAAAAAAATCTAAGGTCACTGTTAATTATGAAAAGCAATGATATATTATTTTATGTATTTACCCAAATCACTGATTTCTCACCATCTGACCATTGTTGCATGTTTGTCCATCATATCTTTACACAAATAAATATTCTGATCTGATGATTGAAACTTGAAATCACAAGATTTTCTCTATTGAAAGGGCAGTGTGGTAGTTGTACCAGAAGGTCTGAGCAGTTGCACCACAGAAGGTTTTAACTGCTTGAGATTTGGCCTGAGTTCTGATCTAGCTTCTGGACCACTACAAATTTCTTAATAATTGCAATTGGCTCTACTGATGTCTGCCTAATTGTCACAAGTGTTTTTCCAACTGACAAAGGCAATGACTTGGTCTAAACACCAACTGGCTGCTCAGGTAATACATCTGGCTTTCTTTACAACATCTCTCTACTTTCAACATTTAATTCTCCAAGATTAATGTCAAGCTTGGGAGCAGATGTTACAGCAGGCTGCAATTTAACAGATTCAAATTTATCAAATTGTGCTCAGATAGTCATGGCTATGTCCTTATCATCAGGCATAAGTTTGAGAACAATATCCAAAGAGTTAAGAATCTGTGTTGAACAAACATCAGCATATGGCATTTCCTATGAAGCCATAGTTTTTTCTAACATGACTTGGGCAAGTACTGATTGGTCCAAAAAAACACTCAATTTCTAGGTAGCATAAAGCAAAGGCACAACAATAATGTATGAGAGAACAATGAATGATGAGGCTGAGATCAATATGGAAGCAACATCCATACCAATCCTTTCCTCCACATTTTTATCCAAATCAACAATAGGATCAGCCTCTATGTCAATATGAACAACAAAAATAGTAGAGCAAGTTCTTCTTGAGGTACTTGAATGATTACCAAACTAGAGGCCAGGACTGAGGCAGTGTCTTATTCTATGATATGACTTCTTCATTCGTCTCTTCATCTTCTCCTCCATTTAAACTCCACCTTATCCTCTGCCTTATCAGTAGCCAGCATTTGTCACCATTACCCTTTGTAGGAACTGTTGAATGGGTATATATGTGTCACTTCTACCATAGCGTTCGTGTGTGCATCATATCATACAGTTGACTTTCTTAGCTGTTGGGAGATTAGCTGCTCCTATGTTCATGATTCTCATGTCCATGCACAAGGTGCACTCTGGAAAATGAAATGTAATCTGTGATTTTTGTGGTTTATCTCCAAGGTCAAACTACTATTGCTAGAAAACAACAAGCTTGTCATTTAATAGAAGCTACAAAATGCAACTCCCTTGAAGTCTATCACTCTGCATATATGTCAAGACAACACAGACAGAGATAGATTGAATACACATAACTTTCGATTTTATTCTAAAATACATATAACTACTATCGAGATGCCGCACCTAATTCTAAACAGCACACAAGAACCCTATACAGTACCATTCTCACTGTCCAATCACTATGGTTTGAATCTCCCACTAACCTAAATAGTGGAATATCTAATGCACACCACAGTTACTTTGGTGCCTTCAGTTTGATATAGAATTTTTCTGACATATGAAGCATTCTTCTTATTTACATAGTTCATCAATCCAAATTTTCCCTAGGTATTCTGGTTGAATTAAAAAAACAATTGCCAACATGTGTATTTAGAGGCAATCTTGGAAGAACCAATCATTGTTACAGTATTATTTTAAAATTTAAATCCTAGGCTAATTAGAACTAGACCCAAGCTTTTGTGTCAGCTGATTGGAAGGAAGCTCTCCTGTAGCACTTGCACTGTTGAAACGTGAATTTTGTTTCTAAACTGCAGAAGAGACAACAGAAATACTTATATTTTCAACAAAGAATCTTGCACTATTGCTTTCCCTCAGTCTGATACTAGAGAACCATTTCTAAAATGTCATTTCAGATTCAATGCCGAGAAAGAAAGAAATTATATTAATGCCCACTGGTGTCCAAAGTGGGTCACATATATTGAACATTAACTTTAACATAGTAGGTGTATAATTTATTGTTGGGGAGTTGTGTATAGAAAGAGTAAATAGTAATTACTTATGAGTTATGACATAAGAATTTAAATTTGAATATATTAAAATACAAGCAACTAATGTCAATATGTGCATTTATAATACAACATATAGCATGGTTTACATACCTGGCGAGTACTCACCAAGCCTGCAAGCACTTGCTGGAAAACAAGCCTGCAAGTACTCGCTGGACAAAAAACCCCAGCGAGTACTCATGACTCAGCTGGAGAAAAACTCGCTGAAACCCTGGCGTTGACTCGCTGAAAAAGCACTTGTGAAAACTGCAGGAGAAAAAAACGCAGGTTTGATGCAGGTTTGACGCATTTTTTGATCTTTTTAACCCTTGAAAATGCTTCTTTTCTGCACACCATCCATTGAAAGCAATTTTACTTGGCTTTGGTGATCTGTTCAAGGGAAAATGGTGTGTTGCATGAAGGTTTGTATGGTTTCAAAGGTCTTCGTTCGGGCTTGGTGGCAGGGGCTCCGCCCCTCGACCCCACCTTGTATCACGACAAGGAGCATGCCAGGGGCACTTCCCCCAGACCCACGAAGGGCACTGCTCCTCGGCCCCACTGGGGGCATTACCCCCAAACCCCCATGAGGGGTACTGCTCCTCAGCCCCACTGGGGGCATTACCCCCAAACCCCCATGAGGGGCATTGCCCCTCGACCCCATTGCAAGCATTGCCCCCAAACCCCCACCAAACTCATTTGATTCGTTTTGTAGCTATATTTTGCATAAAAATTATCTTTTTTCAAAAATTTAAGTGCTTTTTAAGGTGTCAAGTTTTTGCCAAGTTTTGCCTACTCTCCAAGTCAATTTTTTTTTGGCTTGCCAAGTACTCTCTGAGTCTAAGTTTGTGAACTATCATATAGCGAGAATATATATATACATAACTAAGTTGTAAACAAACCTGATAGGTGGCAAGACTTGCATTACAATGTAAAAATATTATGCATTGGTTTATTTGTCAATATTCCATTAAAAGTGCATGAGTGAGTGCATATATGTGCATAAGCACGCCCCTGCAACCAAATGCACCAAAAAATTGAAATGAAATGCATCTACTCATACTTGCATCTACACCCCGTGAGCCCTGACAGCATTCCTTTGCACCTTAAAGTATTCAAAAAGTTTTAATTGCTATGTTTGGGTTAAACAAGTAGGCCTGACATAACAATTCATAATTAAGGATCCAATAAAATGGCAACATGAAACAATAAAATATCATTATAAAAGCAAACTTACTCAAGAAGAGATCAATTGAAAAACATTAAGATGCAACAAAAAACCATGTAGAAACTAGAAACCAATTAGACACTATTTTTAATATTCTACTTAAGTACATTAGTATTACTTGAAGAAACAATACAAGAATTGGTTTTTTGATAAACTATTATAGTGCTTCCCTACTTTTATTGCAAAAATCTCAGTTTTTTACTGATTGATTGAGAAAGATTATTTTTCATTCAACATTTATGAGTGTGATTTTTTCCATAACATTCCACATGTTCATTTGATGCTTACAATAAAAATGGTTTATATCTTCTCATACCTTATTTTTAAAAATAAAGGCATTGCAAAATGAAGCAACCAAAAATGCATACAATTCCTTTGAACTAGAACTATTTCTTTTTAGGAACAAAGGCTTTTGCAGGATGAAATTTATTTTTCATGATAATGATGAGGTAGCCGTCTCGAAACATCAGACAAAAACATTCATCCAGAAGTTCTTTAATGAGTTATAATTACATAATGCTTAGAAATACTTACTTGTTGAGCAAGTTCTCGAGTAGGTGAAAGTACTAGACAAAAAGGCATGGATTTGTTGACTGTCTTTCTATTCTCCTTTCTTAATATATGCATTAATGCTGGCACACCAAATGCTATCGTTTTCCCTACAGAAATCAGAAGACTGTTGTTAAGTCTCTACCTCCATCATACACATACATTCTCAAAATTCACGCCCAACAAAAGCAATTTCCTGCTCATTACTTATCTATCAACTAAGCACATCTGACAAGTCAACAAATTGGAAGCATTTAACAACTTCAAAAAAGATGAGGGATGTAACCATTGAAATGAAACAATGAGGGTAGAAACATAGAAAAATGAAAAGCTTGACATCTTCAACCAAAAATGAAAGGATTTATTTCTTGTACACATAAAACCCACTATAACAAGTCATAAACTGTAGTGAGTTAATGGGTTTTTAGTGTATTTCTCAAACTAATTAAGAGTGTTATTAATAATAATAATCAAGTAGTTAATGTCAAATGGGATGAGCTCAACTGGTGAACCATCAAACCTTTCTCAAAGGAGATGCATGTTCAAATCCCTAGGAAACATGTTATATCATTAAACATATAAATTAGACTGTCGAATCAAGTAAATTACTATTCTAGTTCTATTCTAAGTCTTGTTGACATGCCAAAACTCTGCTGAAATTTTGTTAGGTCGCAAATCTTGTAATGTTGTCCTCAGAGGATTAATTAGGAAATTGTTGAATATTTATTTTCATGTAAATTCAACAGTTTATCAAAACACACACCATATTCCACTAAATGTGAAGCACCATTTTTTTTAGTATAAAGGTGATACATGAGCATACCATTTTTTCAGCACAAAGGTTATAAATATGCATTCAAGGAAATAGTTTGAGTATAAGCACCGTAGATAAACACCCTCTAGCGAAAGTACAAAGTATCCTCTTAATCAACTCCTAGGGGATAATGAATTGCAAGGTAAGTTCACTGGTATACTAAACCTGCCACTATTAAGAATGGAATCCCACACCATGAGTCATTATATCCCCCATATTGCAGGTATACGAAACTTGATAGTATTATGGATATACAATCCTTAATGGTCAGCCTCCAAAAAAAATATTTTTTAAATATTAACCATTAATTAATTCTGAGTTTTTCACCTCAATGTAAGATATTATAAAGAATTTCAAAATTGATCACATGCTTCTTATCTCGAGCTTTCTCTAATAAAACATCAAGGGAATACAAAATTGTACAGGCTTTCCACAGGATTATGCTAGGAGTTTACCCTGATCCAAATAAAGAAGAAGAAGAATGTCGAAAGAAGATTTCCAAACATCTCTTTAAATAATGTTCAATACTCCCACGAGGTTGTCGAGTAATCACAATGCGGGATAATAGTGAGATTTTGATCCAGCTTTAAACCTCCCTCATTGTACCAAGATGGCCCAGCGAAATGTGAAAATTTATCTGTCCTAGCTAAAATTATAATAGAAATACAGCTGAAATAAATTTCTAAATATCCATCTACAAAATATACAGAGATAAAATCCAAAAGTTTGTAAAATATAGCACGGAGGACACGATTTTGACTCGGGTCCAAACTCCATTCACCATAATATGGTAGCTTGTAATTATAGTAGTCATATGGCATGTACCTCACCTTACTAAGATAGACTGTAACTCTAGCAGGCATGTAGCGAGCGTGTGGTTTAACAATTATGGGTATAGGGCACATTGTGGCGTGACAAATGTTTGAAAATCTTCAAGAATATTATCCAAGTTCCTATAACTTCCTCGAAAATATATCAATCAAAAACATATAGAGAAACAAGTATAGGTTGTGGAACGACGAGAAGGGCGGGTACCTGAGCCAGTGGCAGCTATTCCAATAAAATCTCGGCCATTAAGAAGGAAAGGCCACGCGTGTGCTTGAATGGGCAATGGCTTCTCGAATTTTTTACAGCAGTGCAGCACATTCGAAGGAAGCCCCGCCTCTTCAAACGACTCTAACGCTTTGTACTTTAAATCCCCACTCCCCTCACCAGACACCGACACACTCATCATGTCATTCTTAATTTCCTCCTCTTTCTGATTCTTCTTTTCCTTCTTCCCCGTATTTCCATTTTCAATTCCATTCTCAGCTTTCTCTTCTGCCTCGATTCCATTCTCATGCTGCTTATGCTTATTCTTTTTCTTTTTCTTCTTAGCCTTCTCTGATTGTTGCTCTTCTTCTTTATTCCCATTTTCAATTACATTCTCAGTTTCCTTTTCTGCCTCGATTCCATTCTCATGCTGCTTCTGCTTCTTCTTCTTTTTCTTCTTACCCTTCTCTGATTGTTCTTCTTCTTCTTCAGTATGAACAGAGAGCTGGTTCTCTGGTTTGTCTGACTTGTGCTTTCTCTTGCTTTTCGTGGGGAGATGGGATGGGCTCTCCCCAAATAACTCAAAGATTTGTTCCTCCTCCTTCCCCATATGATTCGATGTTTAGTGCGATCAGCGGCACAGGGGAGCTTCACTGTGCAGCAATATCCAGCACTGCAAAGCCAAAGAGAATGAAATATAGAGGGAATCGGAGAATAAGAGCCTAACATAGGAATACACTTTCTGATTTTAGGTCAAATTGAAAAAGTGCTCTCTTGGGTTGCCAAAGTGTTTAAAAAGTTTATTATTTTTTAATTTTGTAAAAGAAAATAGACTTTTCTAAACTTAATCAGGCTAATCGAAAGAGATGCAAATATATAAGAATAAATTAATTTATAGATACTTGATTTTGAATTAAATATTATTTTAAAAAATAAATGTAAAGTAGATTGAGTTGTTAAGTTTGATGATTTAAGATGGATGATTTCGAAGAAGTTTGTAGAATTTGAAGTATTCTGGATTGAAAGCAAGATCTTTTTTTTTGTGTAATGTTGTAAATTTTATACAAAATTTGTGCTTTTCTAAGGTCAAATATGCACTTTGATATCACTTCCACATATATGGACCTATCCCTCTATTGTGCAAATTTATTCTAGTTGATTATATACTCTTTGATATGTTGAATTTACCTTTGTCTGACCTATTATATGGGTTAGCAAAATTTAGGAATACCTTTAGAGGGTTTTCAATTCACTACAGAACAAGTTCTCTTAGGTCAACCTTTGGAAAAAGACTAGTTTTACTATCATATCAATGATTGAAACTAACAATCTTTAATTGTCTAAATGCTCATATGATGAATATATAAACTCTAATTATTTTTAGTGTATCAATGGAATTGTTCCTAGCATTCTCCTCCTTAAATGTGATATTTTCTTGAAGTTTGATGATGATAAATGAATATAAATATTTTTTTTTAAATGCAAGGGCATATCAATAAGTTGCACAAATGTGTGTTTATTTGGCTCACAATGGATTATGAAATGAGTTGGAGTTAGCTAATTTGAATTTGAATGTTGAAAATTTAAGGGTCAAATCCATTGTTGCAATATTCATCTTACACCAATCAAAATGACTCGGGATAGGTAAATGGTAGCATTGACATGAGGAAGGGGTATTTAAATGTGTGGGATATAACAAATGAGGGATATTTGGAATGATATGTGTTGATGCCAAAAATTGGCAAGGTAACAGCCTTTTGTGAGAAACTCGGTTTATAGAGGACTTATTACGCTAAACTAAGTGACCTCCGAATTTTTAAAGAAGTCGGCTTCTTCTGTAATTAATTTTTTGGAATGGAAAAAGGAAGCAGATATAAAAATAAAGAATCTAAAGGTGATATGCCAGAATTTAGATAAAAGGCACAATAAACCTATCTTTAGATATGATTGAAGGGTCTACTCAGCAATTTATCATGTCCTAGAATAACAAAAATTAAAGATTGAAGCATGAACAGCTCATTCAATGACATAAAATAATTTTCACACCCATTTACTGAAAAGAGGAGTCAAAAGACATGATCTAAACCAGCAAACTTGCATTCAAATTATAGAAGTTTGACCAATAAACCATTCAAACAATAATGACACAGTATAAAGTTTATCAATAGAATTAGAAAATAGAGAGGTCGAACAATAGCACAGTTTGTGAGTTCTTGCAATAATCTAAACAATAAAAAAGCCTAGTGTCTCTCTAAAATCCTGTAATTCTTGAACCTATAGAACTTGGAACATGTAACATGTAATCTTTGAACCCCTCTTCAGAAGCAAAGAGCAGTATATATATAGTGAGCCTTCCATCGCCTAGTGAGCAGTAATTGAAAAGATTCAAAATCCTAAGCAATGATGTTGAAGCAATGATTCCCCTCAGTCGTTGTAACAGAAAAATATTTGGGCCATAGCATTTGGTTGCTCCCTATCCAGGTGCATCCCCTACAAATGATAGCAGTGATCCTGTGCAAACAAGTGTCGCCACCCAGTTCAGGCGGTTAGAATACGTGGCAACATATCACATCCCATAGTTCACTCCATCCTATGTTGAAGAAGCATCCACAAGGAGACAGATGGCAACATGGTGCAGGTTGTGGTTCAGTCTCCCATTCCTTTGTTGAAAGCTTATGCTAGGGTGATACGTAGTAGCAATGTTTACTATAGATGCCGCTTATGGGGCCCACCAAATCTTTATGTAAATGGGAGCTACATGGCATGTGAGCGAGGCCCGACGAGGAAGTGAATGGAAGTAGTTAAAATAGCCCGCGAGGCAGACACATGGGAGCATAGCAGGGGCTGGTAGAAGAGCAAAGGAGAGAATTCCCTCAGAGAACGCTGAGCGGACACGTGGCAGAGGCTAGTGGTCATTTACCAAAAAGGGGTCAATGACATTTATTGGAGGCATGGTTCGGTACTTAGCAAAAAACAAAACCCGAATGGAGCTTGATGAATTTTATATTCACAACTTTTGGCAACTATCAGGGGTGTTTCGCTTGAGGAACGAAGAACCCAAAATTTTCTCTAGTGCATAGACCATAGTGCCATCCATTGGGTGATGAAATTAGAGCTTGGAAAGGGCTACCTACAAGGGCAGTCAGTCGTCTTCGAATGGTCTAGATATGTTGCATAGATTTTCTTGCACTCCGCTTGGGTCAAGCATTTCTTTATAAGGTAGCACCTTAGGTAAACTGGCCCCTGCCTCGCAATGGAAAAGTAGTTGTGCAAGAGGGTGAATGATACCTGTATACATCCAAAATTGGTTTGGAGAATATTAATTAAATACTAGTTATTTAATTAATAAAAATCTTTATTTCCTCTATTGTATAAATAAATTGCAAAGTTTATTTATATAGTTTGTATTTCTTAATTCTTCCAACTTAAACCACTTTCTTCATAATTTAATTAAATAAACAAATTTAACTAATTTGTTTTATTTGATTAATTTCCTTTCATTAAATTTGAATTTTTAATTCGAATTTTATCACATTTCTCCATATTCTTTTAACCTCCTTCCACATCATCTTCCATCTCACCATGTGTCACATGAAAATAATTATTCCTAATTTCTAAAATGGGTATTTAACCCCAATAATCTCAACAAACTCAGAGACACGTGGCTTCTCCTTTCCATTTATTCTTTTTTACACTTGACAAGATTGTTCTATTAAAAGGGACAACTTCCTTATTTCTCTCTAACCTCCTCATTTCTCACCTTCGATCTCTCCAAATTGAATCTTGATCATCCATTGCTGCCAACTCACATGATGCCTTGGTGAAATCTATAAATAGAGGCTCATTTATAACTTTTGCATGAGAAAGCATTGCATACAATTACTTTGTAGAAATCATCTTAGCATTTAGAATAGTTTAGCAAGAAAATTAGAATCGTGGCTTCTTTGTTAGATGTCTCTTAGCTTACTTATAGCATTTAGAATCATTTCCATAGCATCTCCATTAGTTTAATTGAGCATTGCATCCTTTCATTAGCATTTTGTATATAGTAGTTTATCATCCAACATATCATTTAATTCATAATCTAGCCAAATCATCAAATCATGTAGGTGTAGACATAGTTTATGCATTCTAGAATTAATGGCTACTCATTTCTTAGGTGTCATCCCAATAATTCAATGCATAATTAAGATATGAGAGCACTATTATAGGATCCTTAAGAATAGAGGAAGATGGAATGTCTTCAAGGAATCATTTTATCAAATTGTATTGTTAATTTAGATTTCCTTAATGTAATACATTACATCTGTTGTGTGTCATTGCTTATTATAATTCACATATTTTCACACACAATACCTTCAATGTCTGCTGCAATAGGAAGTTGGCTAAAATCTTGGGAAGTGGCTAGGTCCTACTTTTTTCCTTCAATTTTTTCTACAATTTGCTCGGCTATGGTGATCGACCCATCTTCAAGAAACGGGGACGACAAGCCTATTTCAGCTAGTCGGGAGAAATTTTCCTACATGCCATCCATAATCTTGTTCAAAGTGGTTGCACAGGTGTTAGTTCACAGGAAGGCTGAGTGGCAATGGATGAACTTGTTTGTTGTCTAGGCAGCAACATCCCGATCTTTGATTTTTGCCTCCATCAAGTATTCATCAGAGACCATGTATAGCTTGCTTAGCAAACTCTTTGCCTCAGGAACCCTTTCTGTGATGAACTTTTGGAATTGCTCGATTGTTCCGTGAACCTCTTGGCTCAATTTTGTCACCTTTGAGATGAACTGGAGCGTTGGTTGCAGTGTTAGGCAGAAGGCCTTAACCTTTTCCTAGTATGAAATGTATAGTTGTTGAGCTACTAGGATGAGGTTCGACTGTGCAGTAGGGGCCTAAGGAGTGCTCTTTAGAAGGGAAATATTTGCATCCTTTAAGCCAACACCCTCTGTTAATTCCACAATTCTCTTTTTTGTGGATGAAAGTTGCTCCTTGAGGCTACTTAGCTCTTTAAACCAGCTCTCCTTGACTCGGGCATGGTTTTCCAACCATGTGTCAAGAGAAGACTTCATCTCTTGGAATTCCTTTTCAAATTAGGCCTTTTGGCCCTCAAATTCTATTTTCTGCTTTTCTAATTTTTGCTCATGTTGAGTGCGTTGAGCTGCTAACTCTTTATCTTTTTGTTGCAAATTCTGCTTCGTCATGGCCAATTGGCTCTAATATTCTTGGTTCTTCATTCACAACTCATTGAGCAGGATGGGATTTCTTGAGTTCTTCTTGGAGTTTGCCCCGCTTCAACTCTTCTGCCCATGCCTTCTCTAATAAGCGCGAAACTTCTGCTTCCAACGATTACTCCCTCGTCTCTAGGAAATTGACCCTTTCCTTCACAAGCTTTAGTTGCTCCTCCTTTTTCTTTAGTTGATGGCCAAACTTGAGGAAGTTTGTTGTCACCACCTGCTGTGTTTCCTCAATGAGTTCTACCTTGTCTTGTAGTCGGGCTACATTTAGATCGAGTCCCACGACATACATGTTGTAATCATGCGGCAACATCTCCCCTTGTAGTTTGGTAGTGTTTGGGTACATGGTGGAAAAATTCAACATTCCTTGCACCTCATTGTACACCATATACACTTTCAACTCCGCACCCCTTTTGTCATCCTTAGCCTTTTTCTTTTGCATTCTGAGAGCTCGCGCTTGCTTTGTGGCTTCTCCTTGGGCTACGAATTCAAATGGCGATTGAACTAGCCCACCTGTAAAGGGTGCACCGGTATGTAGGGAAAAAGGGAATGTAAGTGTGGCAGGCCCCTACATTTTCCTCTTTTGGAGAATAATTGTCAATGGAGAGAAATAAGGGACTTGCCAGAGTTCGGTTTGTGAACCGACAGAAGGGCTCATTAGTTGTCGCAATGATGGGTTGGTCATTGTAGAATCTGTTTGTTGGGCATATTGGGTCAGACTCAAGGTAGCAATAGCAATGGGGGTACCAATGGTGGTTGAGCTTTCAAAAAGAGAGGCGACGAGAGATTGAGTTGTGGCGGCTAGTGTCAAGGTTTGCAGAGGCATTAAGATAGATGGCCTTGTCTAGGCAAATTGGGAGAAACCTCCTGCAAACATTGTGGTAGGGGTAGAGAAGGTAGGGTCGACACTTGCAGTAAGGGACGCCACGAGAATAACAGAGGATACTAAAGATTGAGAAGTGAGAAAAGAAGGAGCAAACCTTACCTGCTGACTGGATGGTGGTGGTGCTTCACTTATTGTTGGTTCCTCACTTACTTTGAACTCCTGGCTCATGGCAGACTCTTGTGAACCTTCTCCATAATAGCTTATGTGTGTTGTCGTTTAAGGGGTGGGGAGTCTCTGATCTCCACAGTCTCTGGCTGTTGTTGTTGGGACCCTCTTATTGCTTTCGAGACCCAAGTGAGTGTCCATGAGGCTCTTGATATATTTAGTTGCACATTTGAAGTGACATAGAAAGGTTGCCCTGTGGACTTCTTCTTTTGTTGAGCAGAGGACATCGATGTATCGGCTTCCTCCTCCACCTGCTCTTCTTCTTCATTGAGGTCATTGCCTTCGCCAGTGCTTGAGTCGGAAGCAGGATGCTCATCATCCCACAGCTTGTCAATCTATTCATCATCTGGCACACTTTCATAAAGTGCATCAAGTTGTTTTGTCTCTTGGCGATACACCCAGAAGGGTCTGATCCTTCCTATACTCCATTCTTCTTCTTTTCTCAGCCTATTAAACATGGCTTCTCCCATTTTGCAGTTCTCATCATAATTTTTCATAGTGAAGTAGAATCTATGTCATGGTAGCCTGTTGTCCTCTGTGGGAATATGAATCGGTTCAACCAATAATTCATCTTCATCCTCTAGCGGGTTGCGCCTCTTTTCCCAGTAAGGTTGAGAATTGTTGGTTACCTTGATATTCTCATATGGTAGATCATTGAAAGGGTTGTAATTCCATTTTCCGTAGATCATTACCAACCCTAGATGAGCTAGCTTATCCTACAACAGCGGGTGTGCCTGCTTCTTTTTCATGGCCACTATTTTGAAGCTTTGCGGACAGATGAAGAATCTCTTCCTTTTGGCTTTTCCACTACAGAAGGTAATATCAATAATGCATGCATGTTGGAACAATTCAAGGGCTAACACTTGATTTGTAACACATGTTGAAAGGCAAAATGGTTCCTCGGTGAAGCCTCGCATTCAAATGAACGTAAAATCCACTCTAAAAAACTGGTCACATATGGGAATGAAGTTTTGCATATACTTTGTCTACGTCAAAGTGAGTCGATTAATACTATCCTCTCCTTGCAAATCTTGCAAAATCGGAGTCAAGAAATAATCCAAAAAATGCATAATAGTTGAAAGTGGAAGAGAGGAGAGGATTCCAGACAGAAACCAACTTCCTTCTGTTGCTTTTCATCAAAAATAAACAACTTCACTCGCTTATCAAAGAAATTAAGGTTTTGATGCAAAAACATATGGGCAAGACAGGAAGGAAATTTGAACTTTCATTCAACTTGGTAATTGTCAATTTGCTCTATCATTTTCATTGAGAGGTATTCCGCAAAATCATACCAAAAGTAAGATTGTTGCATGCGAAACTGGAAATCCGGGTCCAGTTGAAATGCATGCACCTCTTGGTCGGTGTCCAGACTGAAAATAAATGCCATCATTGAAAAGGCATCTTGCAAGTTTGTTTCAAAGGAGTCGTGTTGCACCAAAATTATTCTTGGCTTCCCCCTGCTCTGCTTCAATCCTTTGGGTTTCTTTGTTATAAAACTCCATAGCCTTATCCCTTATGTTCCATATATGTTCCCCCTGTTTAGAAGTGAATGATTTTATTTTCATCCCTCTTTGCTTATGATCAAGAATACATAGCATATTCCAGATGGCTCGCAAAGTGATGTTAACTAATAGAGTCATGCCCTCAATAGTGTTGGTACTTGGGTTGAAATGTTTAATGGCTGCATTGACTAATTTTGGGTAGTAGTGCACATATGGGACCATATATTATGGAAGCTCATTGAACCATATTTTCTTTGCCATCGACATTATCTTTTTGGATATCTTCATTCTTTCGCAGGCTGCTTCCCTCAATCCTTTAGGGTTCTTTGCAAGAAAGGGGTCATGAATATTATCCTAGTCCTCCTGAATTAAGTTTTGGTCTCTATAGTTTTTGGGCTTCTCCAGCTCCTTTGTGTTTTCCCACTTTGGCTTGCTAAGAACACCAGGCGTTGCATAAGAAATATTTTCAAAGATATTGACTATTGGTGCTCCTCGCATAGCTTTAAATAAGTTTTTTGTTACCTCTCCCTGTGCTTCTTGGCTTGAACTTTTTGCCGTTTTTTATTTGCTGGAAGATTTTGCTTAGGTTGAATTTTTCTGCAATTTTACTTCAGCTCTAGCTATGCACTAGAAATTGCTTTTGCTCTAGGCAGTGTATTTGAAATGATCTTTTAAGTGCTTAAAGATTTTTCATGCAATACTTAACTATTTTTTCTCAAGGTGGTAGATGAGAGTTACCTTTTTGCATTTAATTTGGCATGTACCACCAACCCTTTGGCTTGTGCGAGATGAATCACTTGCCATTTTGATTTGATAAGAATTCATAATTATAATTAGCAATTATATTGTACAACATGATTTTCTTGGAACTTGAGCTGACGCTTTACTAGCAACTTAAGCATTCATATGTGTTGGCAATTAATATCCCAAAAGGAATGATTAAGCCAAAGATGTGATCAATGTTTAAAAAGGTATGAGCTCTACCTTGGAATAAGCAAAACACCTGGAGAATGACACATCATTCTTTGGTCGTGCATAACACCACTGATTGTTGCCACCATCTTAGGCTAATTAATTATCCCTTATTAGTTTTGCACACACAAGCCGTACTCAACAGATGCGATTGAGTGGGAAATTCGAGCAAGCTCAAACACAACTTTCAAGTTGGTACTCGATTAGCATCACGTTTATGGTAAGCAGATTACCATGCATTTCTTTGCTTTTTCTATAAATAGACACCTAAGCAGTAGAGAAATCACACTTAGTGATTAGAGAAAAATTGGTAGTAGGTAATTGGCTTAGCAGTTTAGCATTAGCAGTGTGTAGCGTTTGCATAGGCCAGACTTAGGCACTTTGCAGAGATAGTTACAGGATAGTTGCAGAACAATTGCCAGCATGAATACCCCAATTAGGCTAGTGTGTCATAAGTCTCAGACTGCTTTCTTAGGTGAGATTTCTACTAAGCGTTTGAAGAGGATGACAAAGAATAAGCACTCACTGGCTATTATAGTCATGAAATGGGTTTTGGGATGGGATTGCCTCAAATACGAGGACAAGTATCGAGTCAACATTGATGTGTGCTTGCACTTTGTTGCCTCCATGCTTGATATTGGAATTTCTGAGCCCCTGATTCTTCTTGTCAAAGAAATATTTCCCAAGAAATACTTGAACGACCTCATGGAGGTTGTGGCAAATGCTACATACAGTGGAGGAATACCGACCACGAGCAACCTTCGAAGGTTCATAGAAGAGGATGCAGTTGTACTGTGGCTGCCATTTATGAGTGGCTTTCCCCTCCAGTTTCAAGATGAGCATTGTCAGAGGGTCACTCAAGCCTGCCACTTTCTCTTTCATATCTACAATGTGGTGCCATTCTACGACATCGAATGGTACATGGACTTTAGGAACCTTGTGTTCCCTCCGCCTCTGGTTGTTGCTCCTGTTAATGATGCTACTACTAATGATGATGCCCCTGTGGACGAAGATATTGTGGACGTTGTTGTTAATGCGTCCATTGTTGCTACCCATGTTGTGGAATGAAGACTTTTGTGCTTTTCTTTTTGCCTTTTAAAAACTCGTAGCAATTAGTACGTCTTTTGTATACATGCCTAAAAAAGGTTTTTCGTAAAATATATGAAAGAAGCAGAATAAAACCATATACTTTAGAAGTGAGGCCTTTAAGCCATTTTGACAATGTAAATATCAAAGCATATATATAATGAAAATATATCTTTATATAATCATCTTGTTATCTGCTTCTGGATTCTGCAGCTGGTTCATCTTTTTCTTTTTAGCATGTATGTATCAATTCTGCATGTAGGTGTTTAATTTTTCTGTACTTTTCAACTATGAGTTTATTTCAGCTCTTTGCAATAATGGGCTACTCTTTCCCTTTTGTCCCAAACCATAGAATAAATAAAAATACCGACCAACAAAATAAAAGGGAATGAAGGAAAAAACATATAGACATATTTACATTGGTAGGATAAGCAAGCCTAATTAAATAATTTAAGGTGAATTTCATTGACTGGAATTCCCAACGCTTCTTTTTCCATAGTTTCCAACTCATATGCATTATGTTCTTTACATTGAATTACTCTGAACGGGCCTTCCCAAAGGTTGTCAAACTTCCCGTGTTGACTCGGTTTCGCATCCCTTTCATTAAATTTTAGCACTAAGTCTCTGCACTTTAGACCTTGGTTGGATGATTTCTTGTCAAACCACCTTTTAACCACCTATTGGCAGTTAGTCATGGTTGTTAGGGACTTTTCCCTTTTCTCTTGTACTTCTAGCAACTCGGCTAACCGCACCTCCATTGCGTCGTTGTGTTCCACCCCAAGAGATTTTAGCAATTGAAGCGCCAGAATCTCCATAGAGATAGGAAACAATGCCTATTTTCCATATACTAGCTCATACGATGAATTCTTGAGGACTTGCTTAGGAGTTATGCAGTCTGCCCAGAGAGTTGTGTGGAGGTTTTAATGCCATTCCCTTTGATATTCTGACCTAATCCTTTTGAGGAGTCAGACCAGATTCTTGTTCATTGACTCGGCTAAGTCGTTCCCCTACGGGTAGTAGTTTGATGATGTTTTAAGGAATATACCATGTGTAAGTGCGAATTGACTCACCTTAGATCCCAGGAAAGCTTTAGCATTGTCAGAGATGATAGTTTTGGGTGGGTCGAATCTCGTCACCAGTTCCTCTAGGAAATCCAATATCTTTTCCTGTGTCACATTTTTTAGTGGCACGACTTCAGTCCACCTAGTGAAGTAGTTAGTGGCCATCAAGATCCATTTATGTCATGCGTTGGAGGTTGGGTTGATCATTTCGATGAAGTCCAAACCCTATTGCGCGAATGGCTTATCAACCACTATCAGATTGAAAGGCATTGTGGAATTCTTTCTTCTTCCTGTGAAAAACTGACATTCCTTGCAGGTTTTCACCGAGTAGGAATCATTGAACAATGTCAGCCAAAAGCACCCCGCGCACATGATTTTGATGGCAATTCTCTTTGCGGAGAAATGCCTACCAATAGAACTATTGTGGTAAGTGTTGAGGATCCTTTTTGTTTGCTCTGTGGTAACACACCGTAATAGAACGTCGTTAAAATTCCTTTTGAACAAGATCCCTTCAATGAGCCTATATCCATTGTTTTGCAATCAGTAGAATCTCCTCTTCTGAGAAGGAAGGTCCGACAAATACTTTCCTGTGTGCATAAATCTTATTATGTCCACCAGCCAACAACCTTTGGACTCTGACTCGTTCATTAGGACTAGTTCCGGCTGCTCTTCTTTGGTGGCCATTTCTTCATTGTGTGCAAGATATTCGCACACTCCTCTTCCCTAAACAATATTTGTAGGCTTAACCTCAATGTCATATTTGAGGATCTTGGTGATCCAATTGGTTCTTTCTCGGTGATTTCTCCTTCCATCATATATTCACGCACTTTAGAATGCGCGACACAGACAATCACTTTATTGCAATATATTAAGTGTCAAAACTTCTTGAGTCCCTTAACTATTTCAAATTCTTACCTCTCCACAGAGTTTTTGTTTGTCTCATATTCCTTCAAGGTCCAAGAGTGAAATGATATTAGATGTTCTCCCTTGCTCTCGTCATCTTTTTGAGTTAAGACAGTAGCAATGCTTGACTTGCTATTGAATACATACATTATGAAGTCCTTTGATAAGTCTAGATTGACTAGAATAGGAGCGGAGGAAATAACACCCTTGACTCTCTCAAAGGATTCTCTAGATCCTTTTGTCCATTTAAATGTTTGATCTTTTTTCAGCGTCAACGTGATTGGCCTAATTATTCCCGCAAAATCATAAATAAATTTGCTAACAAAATTTACCTTCCCCAAGAAGGACTGGACGCCTTTCTTGTTGACCGAGAGGGGAAACTCTTTGATTGATTTCACCCGCTCGAGATCAATTTAAATTCCTTCTTTGGACACTACGTGCCCCAATAGCTTGCCTTGCAGTACTCCAAAGACATTTCTTTTTGGGTTTAGGGATATCCCAAACTCCTAACATTTCTTGAACACCATCTCAAAGTGATCAAAATGATCATCTTTGGATTTAGAGAACACCGTCAAGTCATCCAAATAGATTAGGATAATCTTGTTGATTAGTTTGCTAAAAGTGATATCCATTGCTCACTGGAAGGTGGCTCCTACGTTTGAGAGGTCAAATAACATCTTAGCGTATGTGAACGTTCCCCACTTAGTAGTGAACGTTGTCTTATGTTGATCCTCCTCTTTGACCCATATCTGATTGTAACTGGAGAAGCCATCTAACAGGGAAAACATCTTTGATCCTGCCACCGTTTGCAAGATTGACTCTATTGAAGGTAGCGGGTAATGATCCTTCAAGGATGCCTATTTAGGTCCCGAAAGTCCACGCATAGATGAATATCTCCATTCTTCTTTCAGACCGGGACCAAATTGGATACCCACGTGCTATGCTTGATTGAGAAGACAATTTACAACTAGATTAGCTTTGTTAATTCTTGTGCCGGGTGATCCCACAATAGTGGTTTACAATTTTTGGCCAAACTGGACATTGAAATTATTATTTTTAACTAAATATTCACATTCAGGCACCTATATTGGCTAAACCGTGAGGAATTTGAAGATGATGCAAACTAGAGTCTCCTCACATTTTTTCTGTAGATTCTAAAAAAAAAAAATTCAAAATTTTTGGAATTAGATTGCACTTCTTTTTCCATCTCCCACAAAAATAGACTTTTTTTTTCAGAAAACAACATTTTAAAAAAGTGACGCACACTGTATAATGCATAAAAAAAATTTCATGAAGGATAAAAATCTAATTCTTTCGAATTTAGATTTGTAACTCCGATATCTAGTGCTTCCACTTGGTTAGTTTTTTATTGAATATTTTTTCTTTAATCAAGTTTTGAAGTCAAACCAATTACAATTCAGACATAGCGCGACCGTATAAGGCGTAACTTTTTTTGTATATATCGAAATTAAATTTTATTTATTTTTGTCAGATCAAGGACTTCAATATCTGGTGCACTCATATTTTTCAATTTTTATTTTTGATAATCTACTATTTTTCCACATGTGTAGAACAAAGACCTTCATTTTCAATGAAAAACCTGTGTATAATAAAACTAAAAAAACAAATACATAATGAAACCAAAACATATTAAAATTATATTCATTGGATAGCTCATTCTGAGGACTACCTGATTCTAGTTGGGTTTCTGAAGAATCATCCATTTTCATCTTCAAACCAACCTTTGAAGTGTAAAAAATTAGGTTTTGTTTGTGTCTGAGGGGGATAATCAGGGTTTTGGGGGGTTTGAACGAACCCATATGGGTTCGAGCAAACCCCCAGGGGTTCGGTTGAACTAGGGTTCGACCGAACCACCCTAGTTACATGTATTTTGATGCTTTTTAGGCAGAAAAAACATTGAATGGGTTCGCTCGAACCCTAGTTCGGTCGAACCCATTTTTGGTTCGTGCGAACCTTCAAGTTCGTACGAACCCCCAGAATCAAAAAAATTTCCATGGTGTCATTTTTTCTCAATTTTCCTTCCTCCATCAAATTGTAAACCACTATTGTGGCTTCACCTTGCCATCAGTGCTTCAATCTTGGGATTCACTGGCCTCTATTTTTGGCAGACCGGTTTTGCACTTTTCGCCAACTCTATTGTATGCTGGATGATATCAAGATCATATCCCTTGAGGTCATCGTATGACCAGACCACCACTCCATATTTTTCGCAAAAGTTGAAAGCCTTTCTTTATCATGATGCAGGGCATCCTTCTTGATTTTGAGCTTTCTTCCATCTCTAACTTGAAGATCTTCATAGTCACCTTTGTCTGCTACAAACTTTCGTTTGTCATTTCTTGCATCGTCAAAATTGAAAAGATTCTCGAGAGTAACTAATCCTTTTGGAAGCTTGTTGGATTTCAATTAAATAATATGTCCTTCATAAGCTTCGACAATCTTTGGTTGGAGCTGATCGACAAATTCTCCTGATTGTTGGATGAACGAGTCAATGTGTTCATCACTGTCAAACACTTGCCAACTTTGGTCATTGTCTGGAATGGTTGGTCAGACTATCACTCATATCGAGTGTTTGTTGTGAACGAGGTCAGAGGTAGGATCAAATAGGGATCTGATTGATGCCATGCGGTCTACATCTGTATTTTGTTCTTGGGGCACCGTTGAATGTTGAAGGCTTCAAATCCCTCAATCAGGTCCCAAACTCGGTGTCTATAGGATCGCATGCGAATATTCTTGGCTACAGAAATTCCTTGGACTTGATTGACTACTAGTTCAGAATATTTGAACACCATTAATTGCTTAATGCCCATCTATTCTACAAGGCTGATACCTTGCACTAGTCCTTTTTATTCAACTTCATTATTTGAGCAAGCGAAATGGAAGCGGAAAGACCTTAGTGTCTTTTCATTTTGTGGGGACATTAAACATATCCCGACTCCTGCGCCATTTTTGCATCTTGCTTTGTCGAAATGCAGTGTCCATAACTCTAAGGCTTGACCACTCTCTGGTTTTTTGACAACCTTCAGGAGCACTAGATCCTCATCGTAAATGACATAGGTGCCCAACCCGGTAGCATGGTAGTTGCCAAAAGGATTAGTATTTATATGTTCACTCAAGAGAACATCTTCTTGATTGGTCTGATTGTTGGTCACTTTTTCATTTTCCAGTAGCTCAGTGCGATACATTTCTTGTTTGGTGATAGAAGTATGTGTGGCCTCAAAGTTGATCATGGCTTCATCAGCCACATTTTCTAATGCAGGGCTTCAGATACTATCTTCATTTTAGCTCCATGCTTGGTCCTAAGGATCATGTGCGACCAATCCAGGGATAGGTATCTGCCCACCTTTGAAGTAAAATCTTAGGATAGACATAGGCCAAACATTGGGGGAACATCTATGATCACAGTATCTTGCAACACCGTAATGCTACGGTAGGTGAATAGAGTTAGGGGAAGATCCTTGACGAGACCGACAATTTCAACTCTGTTTCCATCAAGTTGCATCACTTCCTTTTTTAAAGGTTCATAACTAAGCCCTAAAGCTTCAGACATAACATGTGGTGCTAGCACTAGAGTCAATCATAGCATTGTGTAATAACTTCTCTCCCACAATAAGCGTTAGGAAGAAGGGTTTGGGTTTTAGGCTATCTCTTACCTCAGCGGGAGCTTCCACTAAGCTATTTGTGAGAACTTTTGTTGGAGGTGATTGATCAACAGCTTTTCCTTTGAGCAATTGCTACTTTGGTTCAATGGTTGGATCCTCCTGGAGCACCTTTTGTAGTAATGTCTTGCTCTGGAATGGCTAGTATATCCCAAAGAGACACATTAGTGGATGATTTTTTCAATTGTTCCACCACGTTGAAGGGTGGCGGATTCAGAGGTTTTTTCTCTTTTTCTCTTGTTATAACAATTTCCTTTCGTGACGGGCATTGTGGCACCATGACGGAGGTACAAGGCGTTTGGTTAGAAGCACTTTTAAATTGCAAACTATCTAGTTGTGGGACAATTGGTTAACCCGTGAATCTCCTCTTTGAGCGAGTGTTGTAATCAGACTGTACTTGCAGTGTTTTAGATGTGAATGCATCATTGGAAAACACTGCTTCCTCTTCTTCCATCCACGAAAAGAGTGTGTGATCAAAAGCGATGTCCGCTTCTTGTTCTAGTGACATCCCTTGCATTTGTGTAGTGAGCACCGCATTGTCCATTTGTGAAGAGGCATACACATAGCTTCCGGGATTTGACGTTGCGCCCTGGCTGCGCTGTTCCACCACCTTTAGTTGTAGGTTGCCACATAGACAATTTTGAGGCATATGTGAATCGCCGCAAGGGAACACCAGGGGTTGGTGTCGTCAACTAAATTATTCTGCCCCACTATTAACTCTCTACGTGAGCTTAGATTGATGCTTTGCAATGAAGTGGGTATTGGCACTATCTGATTTTTTGTTTGTGCCTGTGGATTTGTGCAGGTGCCTCCTTGAAACTGGTTTTGTTGGTAAGAGGACCTTTCGCCTTGATAATTCTGATAGGTTGGCTTCAGAGGTACAACTTGGTTGCGCTTGATAATGGTTATCTCGTTGGCCATATGTCACAACATTTCCTTGATGTCATTCATATCCTCCTTGGAAGAACCAGATGTAGAAGCAACATTCTACAGTGCACTTCGATATGTGTACATAAAATAGGTAGGAGTTGACACGCTAGTGGAAGGAATCTCCTAAGTAGGAATTGATATTTTTGGAAATATAGGAATGATGGGTCGAGGTGGCAACTTTTCAACATCTATCAAATTGTTCTCCACCTTAACAACGATGCTATATGCACCCGATAGTGTGGTTCCACTAAGAGACTAGATCATCATGGAAATGTCAGGGTTGATAGATTTCAAATAGAACATAAATGCTAGATCGGGCGAATATCAACTTGAATCCTTTGCCAGCTTGTATGGAATCGAGCGTTGAAGTCAGCCATGGCTTCTTGCAAGGCCCACTTTATGATCAACAACTAATAATATAGAAAGGATCGGTCTCCTTTGTTCAAAAATATTTGGTAGAAAGGATCTTCAAGCTCATCCTAGGTATTGATAGTGTTTGCTTGCAGTGTCCGGTACCAATCCAGCGCCTTGCCTCTAAAAGAGGCAATGAGCAATCTCAGTGCTATATTTTGGTTTGTAACGTTGTGTACTAGACATACATCCGCAACATCTTGCAAATGTTCAGATGGTGTTCTTGAGCCATCTCTAGTGAATTTAGGTATAGCTTTTAGGGCGGAGACTGAGATAGCGGCCCAAATGGTAGGCACTACAAGAGGACTCCTGGTGTCCCATGCCACATAATTTTTGTTAGCAACAGGCAACATGGCTAGTGGAAAGGGTGGAGGAAGTGTAACATTCACTAATTTGGTTGCAGGCTGTATTGTCCCTAATGGTGGTATTAATAGACCAGGATTATTTTCTATTTGGGACCTAGTAATAGGTCGATGACTCATACACCCTTCTTAAAATTAGATTCATTTAAGCGCATTCCCCACCGGGGGTGCCAGGAAAAAAAACTGTTGATGCCAAAAATTGGCAAGGTAATGACCCTTTGTGGAAAACTTGGTTTATGGGGGACTTATTACGCTAAACTAAGTGACCTTCAAATTTTTAAAGAAGTCGGCTTCTTCTGTAATTGGTTTTTTGGAATGGGAAAATGAAGCAGATATAAAAATAAAGAATCTAACTAAGACGATACGCCGAAATTTAGATAAAAGCAACGATAAACCTATCTTTTAGATATGATCTAAGTGCCCGCTCAACAATTTACCATGTCCCAAAATAACAAAAATTAAAGATTGAATCATGAACAACTCGTTCAATGACATAAAATAATTTTCACACCCATTTACTAAAAAGAGGAGTTAAAAGACATGATCTAAACCAACAAAATTGCATTTAAATTATAGAAGTTCATCCAATAAACCATTCAAACAATAATGACACTGTATAAAGTTTATCAATAGCATAAGAAAATAGAGAGGTCGAACAATGGCACAGTCTGTGAGTTCTTGCAATAATCTAAACAATAAAAAGGCCTAGTGTCTCTCTAAAATCCTGTAATTCTTGAACCCATGGAACTTGGAACATTAACATGTAATCTTCGAACCCCTCTTCAGAAGCAAAGAGCAATATATATAGTGAGCCTTCCATCGCCTAACGAGTAGTAACGTAAAATATTCAGAATCCTGAGCAATGATGTCAAAGTAATGATTCCCCTTGACCGTTGTAACAAAAAAGATTCGGGCCATAACATTTGGTCGCTCCCTATCCAGGTGCATCCCCTGCTAATGATAGCAGTGGTCCTATGCAAACAAGTGTCGCCACCCAGTTTAGGCGGTTAGAACACGTGGCAGCATATCGTAGCCCATAGTTCGTTCCATCCTATGTTGAAGAAGCATCCGCAAGGAGACAGATGACAGCATGGTGTAGGCCATGGTTCATTCTCCCTTTCCTTTGTTGAAAGCTTGTGTCGGGGTGACACGTAGCAGGAATGTTTACTATAGACGTCGCTTGTGGGGCCTGCCAAATCTTTATGCAAATGGGAGCTACATGGCACACGGGCGAGGCCCAATGAGGTAGTGGAGGGAAGTAGTTAAAATAGCCCGCAGGGAAGAGACGTGGGCGCATAGTAGGGGTTGGTAGAAGAGCAAAGGAGAGAATTCCCTTGGAGAGTGTTGAGCAAACACATGGCAAAGGCCAGTGGTCATTTACCAAAAAGGGGCTGATGATGTTTATTGGAGGCATGGGCTAGTACTTAGCAAAAAATAAAACCCGAAGGGAGCTTGATGAATTTTATATTCATAATATGTAGAGATGGATAAGTTGCAGGTAAATATATGAGAATGTTTGAATAAGTGAAGCCTGGGAGAACAAACTCAACTTTATACAAGATTGTGTCATTTATTGATATGTAAGTAAATTAAGAAATTCTCTCAAAATGGGAACAAAACTAAATGGGAAATGGCATGGATATGCAAATTTCACCATTATAAATTTGTGTCATTGAGTTAATTTTACATTAATAAAAATTATGTGACAATAATAGTTTATAAGGTACTACACATTTTCAAAGTTCTACCATGATGTAGACCATAACTAGGCACCATATGTAACAAAATTAGCTAGTTTAGGTGTACCAATAACAAAAACTCTATAACATCATATTAAAGATGCTCAAAAAATTATAAAGACTTAGGCTAATAGCCTTGATTTTATTTTCAACAACCTATAGGCACACATGCCTCTTACATTGATAGAAATATGTTCAAGTTAATGTTAGAAATAGTAGGTTTATATGAGCCAATAAACCTTCATTGATCTCTCTTCATTTTTAAAATTCATCTTTCATATTCAAGTCTAGAGGAGTTCAATCTAGCCACCAGGTCAATAGGTTTTTAAATAGTTTCTAGAAGTAGTGGTTATATTCTAATTATAGTCTATAGTTTTCTAGAGGTTACCACCCAAAAACACTCAAGTAACCATCTAGAAATGGTAACAATAACTACCACTAGGAGAGAATTAAGTGTGCCCAACAAATGAAACTATCATATTTTTAAATATGTTCTGTGGTAACTGTTACTAGCCACCCACACTAGGAACAACACTAAGAACTTGACAAATACATGGACCCTAGTATGGAACTCATCTAAAAACAAAAAATCTTGCTAGTTAGAATGTGGGTCCCAAAAAATTATAAATTCTCATGTGGTACCAAAAATAACCGTAAGCCCAATAATTTTGGTTGATTGCCAAAAGGGAAGAGTATGTGGGTCCCGACAAGGTTATGTAGCACTCATGTTTTAAAAAGTAGCCAATTCAGTCAACCAAACAACATAAACTTTATAAAGGAAAATTGAGGATACTCAAAAAAGGTTAACAACCTTGATATGGTTTTCAACAATCTATAAGCACATTGGCCTCTTACATTGACATAAATATATCCAATTTAATGACATAAATAACAAGCTTATATGGACTACCAAACCTTCATTACTCTCTTTTCATTTTCAATATTCACCTTTCACATTCAAGGTTGGAGAAGTTTGACCCAAACACCAAGTCAATGGGGGTCATTTGTATAATTGGATGTTTCTTTACATCCTCCATGTTTTTTTATGCCTAACAGTCCCACCTCAATTTGCACATGGGAATAAATAAATAAATATGGAAGCAGATTGCTTAAAAATAGTAATATGGAGCTCTACTAGGGTTTCTTGTTTCTATGGTCATCCTTGGCCCCTCTTACGTCATATTGCACCTTAGGTGCAAGATTTTTCATTTTCTTTGTCTCGTACAATCACATTTACTGCAAGTTTTGTGGGTTTTATTATGCCTACAACCGGCTCTAACCCAACAGTTCTTGTTGGTGTCAGTGGTTCAACGACTCTGCTCATGGCTCCTCCTTTGAACAAGTGTCTCCAATTTTTTTTTTTGAAAGTGTTCCACGAGGTAAGTCTTTTGATTCTCTGGCTGATGTGGTATTACCCATCCGAATTTTGATTTTGCATGTTAATGGTTAGAGCAACATACTCTTGTTAGTTTTTTTTTTGGGAGGACTCCCCTGAAAGTGTGCTTAAAGAATGGGTTCAAAAGGTTTGGGTCCCTCATGGGGTCCACCTTGATATGGTTCAAAATTTGACCAAAGGCTTGTTTCTTTTTTTGTTTTGTGGAGGTTAGTCATGTTCAAGTAATCTTGAATCATGGGCCCTGGTATGTTCGATCCTCTTTATTGGTTTTCCAGCCCTGGACCCAAGGCTTCACTATCTCAGATGAAACAAAGTAATGGGTTCTAGTTTGGATTGAATTTCCTAGTCTTCCCTTGCCTTGCTTGCATTTTTTATAGCATATTACTTCCTCCCTAGGGAGAGTTATTTGTGTCGAACCAGATAGGTTCTTTCAAGCTCACCCTCAAAAGTAGGTCTTTGTTGAAGTGGACCTTTCACAGAATTTGAAAGAGTCCATTGATATTCAGATTGGTAATTTTTGGCATACCTAGAAGGTCACTTATTTTAATCTGTCGAATACTTGCTATTGGTGTCAGTCCATTGACCACAAGATTAAGGATTGCCCTCTTGCAGTCCCCTGTGCTCAATTGTTGCCACGGGAGGCTGACAATCCCCATTAGGTGGAAGGTGTTACTGCCAAACTAGAGGAAAAATGGACAATGATTACTAACTGAAAAAATAATTCCAATGGCTCTGGGTAATTGCCAAAACTCCTGAGCCAACAAAAGAAGTTTCAAATCCTTTAGGGAAGGTTAAGTAAACCCAAGTGATTTCTAATAGCATTCTAGCTTGACCAAGGCCCTCAACCATGCCCCAGCCTACCTCAATGATGATAGCTCAGTCGACTGCATCTCCTCTCATGTTGGGAATCCATAGGAGATCTACAACCCTTCTCGACCTCTCGAAGAAGGAGAATATGTTCAAGAAAAATAGAGAAATTTGTCTCCTCCCATTCAAATTGGGTTAGTCCCACAAGAATTTTTTTAGAATCGTTATTCCTCTTTGGAAGAGTTGGAATCCGATGAAATGGTTGAGTTTCTAACATGAATTTTCTTTCCTAGAATGTTTGAGGTCTAGCATACCTCTCTAGGAAGTATTTTGTTAGGGACACTCTTCCAAAATATGTTGGTATTGATGTGTTGTGTCTTTAGGAAGTGAAAGTTGTTGGTTTTTTGCTCTCTTCTACTTGCTGAACTATTTGGCCAGCTAGTAAAATGTTTTGTTCTGATCATGAGGCTGAATGTGGCAGAGCGGTCACCTTTTTTCCCATGGTGGCACACTTGTGTGGTTGATCATGGGTCTGACCCCACACATTGACTCATCTAGATTATTTTGAACATTGTTAATCATTTCTTTGGGATTATTAATGTTTATGTATCAAATGATGCTATTGAAAGATCTCTTCGTCGATGATGGATTGACGACTCATTGTTAGTTGCTATCTAGCTGCTTTGTGGGGATTTCAATATGGTTGAGATGGCATACAACAAGGATGGTACTTTTCCATTTTGATGGGCAGCTGGTGAAAGGGAGGCTTGGTTTTACATGCGTAATAAATTGAGTCTTTTTGACCCCAATATTGGCTACCAACACTCTCATTCTCTATGGCATACTTGGTGCAATTTTCAAGTTGGGTCTGATAGGATATTTAAACATCTTTATCATGTCATAATCTCGGCTCAATATTTTTTTCTCTTTTGCCAGCTCTTCCCCACTTTTGGTTAAGCCATGAGTGGATGTGACATTGTCAGACCACTTTCTCATTTTGTTTTGCATTGAATGGAAAGTAAGACAACTTTGTGCTAGTAGGACTCAGTTTTTTCTAAATACCTCTCTATTGAGTCACCATCCCACGTTGGCCCAGATCAGCACTATCTATAATCTTGAATGTGGATCGACCCACTCAATTGGTTGGATCAAGTGGTGGAATAATGCTATCACCCATACTGTAAGGTTTCTTTGCATTTATGGGCAAAAACTGGCTATCTTTCACAGACGGTCTTATGAAGTGACAATGTTTGACCTTCGTACCGCCACTAAGGATTTGGAGGCTAACCCCTTCTCCCCTTCTCTGCAAGTTAGGGTTACAAAGTTAAGACATCAAAAGTAAGTTGTTGATAATTATACTGCTAGAGGGAAACAAATCAAGGCCAAATTACACTGGTTCAAGATTGGGGATTGTTCCTTGAAATAGTTTTTTCTAGCTCTTCGAGCTAAACATTCATCACCTAGCATCAAGCGAATCAAAGATGGTAATAATGTGCTTTCAAAACTGTCTGATATTCTCCAAGAATTTGTTAAGCACTATGAGAAAGTTTTCACATCCCAAGATTATGCTCCAAAGTGAAATAATGCACTCCAAGATTGCCTTGTTGTTGTACCAAATAGTCTTTCCTCATCCCAAAAAGCTTTTTGTGAGCAATTGCACACAATTGAAGACCTCAAAGAAGTGGTTTGCACAGTGGCTGATGACAAAGCTCCAAGAATTGATGGATTCCCATGTGATTTTTACAAAACTCTTTGGGACTGTCTGGGGAAGGATTTGCATAAAGTTTACCTTCAAACTTTCATTCTATTTCCTTAGGTAATCTTATCAACAAAGGCAATATTAAATTCACACCTAAAATTGGTGATCCCGAGTATATCTATAATTGGTGGCCCATCACGCTCCTCAATGTTTCATACAAAATATGTATAGATTAGATCACATCTCTTTATTTTATCATTATTTAGTTTAAACTATCATAAGAAAGATCGTTACAATAGTTAGAAAGCTCGACAACATGAAAATGGAGAAAAACACACTTCTGACTTGAATAGTGCTAAACCTTGATAGAGATTCGAGAGGTGTGGAAGGGAGTCACCCAAATTGCTTGAAATACTTGTTTGTGGGTCTGTCTAAAAGAAAACCATTCGCCAAGTCCTGCCTAGTGTCCCCTTTCAAATCAAGAACAATGCAGTAATAATATCACAAACATACCCCTTCTCCTTTGTTGAGCTCTATTTTAATGGTGTTCATATTTTTTTCATATTCTCATGCAAAAAGATCAACTCCAATCTCTATTTCTAGAACTAAACTTTTCCTCATACCAGGATCACATGATTTATCATGCAAATCATGCAAATCATTCTAATTTTAACTTAATTTAATTTAATTTTTAATAATAATCATGCAAATAATTGAAAACTTATTTTATTTTATTTTGTTTTCTTTTTAATAATAAGCTATTACATATATATTATTATATAATATATAAATTATGAGATTTATCATTATCAAATGCTTAAAATAAAATATTTTCTTTTTCCAATTAAATTATTTTTTGCAAACAAAACATCTAATAGACAGTCATTATTAATCATAACACAATATGCAAAGATGTATTCATGTGATAACACAATGCAATCATAATCATACACAATGTAGGATGAATGCAACTACCTGAGTGTGTGCATAGGATTTCCATCATGTTGACTATTGCTGAGCAACTAGGTCATCTCCACCTCAACCATGTTCTCGCCTTCAACCTATTCCTACACTCATTTGCACTCAATATCTCATTAATAGGTTAGTCCATAAAATCATAATCAATAATCAAAATATTTGCATCACAATAATTCATCATTATTTTAATCACAATAACATACATTTTAAACATAACATCTAATTTATCATCCTCAAAAACTCATTAATAGTATGCTTCAAATTATATTGTCGAGTGGTCTCATCTAGTTCCATTTATTATCAAGTAAATTTTATGCAAGAAAAATCAAGATGTGACATCTTACCTCCAACCCCAACTCCATTTGTGTTATATGGATTTCAATCTTTATTTTCTTAGTTGGCTGTGTTATGTTTAGATATTTTATATTTGTTGTCATTGTGATCCATCTAGGTGAACAATAATATTATATTTTTTTGAGATTTGCATTTAATTTGAGCTTCTATGGTGCTTATTTGAGCTTTTTAGGCCATGGTGATTTGTGGCTAGTTGGCGTAGTATTAATATAATACTCAGATGTTATTGCAAGCCTCCTTTAGTTTCTTAATTTTTTAGTTCAAGTCCTTTTGGTTGTTTATCCACTTTTATTATTATCAACACAATTTTCCTTTAAATTATTATTTTATATGATTTATTTCATAATATTCTATTTTTCTACTTCCAACCATTTATTTGATTTAGAAATCCTTGTATTGCTCCTTCTAATTGACTTGCAATTATTGTTGATGAATCTATCTATATATGTGAGCATTATTGTATCATTTGGATAATATTCTCACATGCCTTCTTCTAGTGTGATATTTTTATGAATAAAATCACATTTTATGGTGTTAGTAAATGTCTCTCATAAATCTATCATTTGTATTAGGGATATCTTTGTAAAGTGTTGATAATGGAGCTTGACCTTGTTAAAGGTCTATTTCTTGGGCGTTTTTGCAGTCACATTTGAAGCCCATTTAAGATACATATTTAAATCATAAAAACGTATTTTTTTATTGTAAATCTAGACCATTAATATTAGGTTACAAATTTGACAGTAGAGGTTATGTTGGTATTTTTTCCTAAGAAGGCCCCTCTTTTATGAAGGTATTGAATTATGATTTGGTATTGTGTGTTGTGCATGTGGAGACTGTGATAGAGAGAAGAGGAATTTGTATAGGATGTGCTATAGGTTGTATCCCTTCATTCTCCTAGACAAATAAAGAGGAAATACTGATAATTTCTCTATGGATATATCTCATATTGGGTGAACCTGTGTCTTTATGTTTTGCGTTATTTTTATATTTTAATTTAATTCATTTTATTGCATATATTGCTATGTGATCCTATTCCTAACACAAAGTCAATATGGGGTCCTAATGAAGAATACATGAGTATGTTTGGACTTACTATCTTGATATTGAAGTTGATTTCTTTTTTCTAGTTAAATATTGCTTTATCTTTCTCATTACGAGACTAACCAAATTATTTAGGTGGAGTGACCAAATATGTTTATGCTTCCTCTATTTCTAGTTTCCATTAATTTTCCTTATCTCCTCCAATTCATTAATGGAGAATATCTATAAGATCTATTTCTACTATAACCATTCCTTATGTATTTACTAGTTTCTCTAGTTATTATGGATGTGGTGGTGATAATAATAATGTAGCAACTTTTACTTTTTCTTTCTATGGTCGTTTACTTTCTAAAAACTTATTATAGGCTTGTTGAGCAATTGCAATATCCTCTTCATATATTTTTGTTAATTTTTTTAATATTTTATTTGTTTGGGAATAGGGTATATACCCTATGTTTTATTATCAAATTTTGATCCTATATAATTTATACCTTGATTCTTATTTTTTGGGAAAGATTTGAGCATTTAACTAGTTCAGATCCCATTAATCTTATTTTTATTGATATAGATGTTAAAACATTCCTCTCTTTATTTAACAATGTGATTTTGTATAGCTATTTTTATATCCTTCAATGATTTTTTCTATGGAGTAAAGGAAAACTCTAATGAATTTAACCATTGTCTATATAATTATACCTCTTTATTTTTTGTGGTGGTTGTTGGGTAAGTATCCATGGGCCACTTCTAATGGCCTCCTTCTAGTGTATAATGTTTTGAATAATTTATTCATAGCTGTAGCAAGTGCTTGAGCTTCCTCTTGGATTGCTCTATGCCATATTATTTGTAGTATTTGTTCTACTTTGTAGTTTCTCTTTTTCCTCTTCTAAATTATCATCATACTATACCAATTTCCTTTGTGCTCTTTATTCTTTTCTTATTGATTTGTTTATTTAGTATTTGATTCCCTATATTTCTTAAAGCTTATTTGTAATAGGACTTCTACAATTTCTTTATACGAGTTTTGTCTTGTAGGGGATATCATCTATATGAAATGTCTATATTTTAGTATATTTCCTCTTTTTCTTTCTTTGTGTAGACATGCAAAATTGACATCATACATTCCTCATATTTAATCAAATCGTATTCGCCAGATCAACTAAATAAATTAAGTTTATTTGATTAATCTCTAAAGTCTTCCATTTAAATTAAATAAATTCGTCTTTAACACTAACATCATCCTCTTTGATTAAATAAATCAAATCTTTATTTAATTAAATCTAAAATCATTTTCTTCTCATGTTGATTTATTTTAATCCTAAAATCTAAGTCAAAAGTCAAAATCACCTAATCTACACTTAAATTAATCAAACCATGATTAATGCTAATCCTAATCCTCTTTTCTCTAGATTTTGCAACTTGTGCACATAAATCAATTTAATTAATTTATTAATTCCTCCTTTTGATTCAAATATGGCATCTTTATTGAATATTCCTCCAATTTGAATTTTCCCTCTCACATGTCTTGTCCTCCAACATAGCATTAACTCCTCTTACATTGTCTCTTACATGTCTCCCACTTGGCATTTAATACTTTTCTTCTCCCTCCAACAAGCCATCTTTTGAATTTCAAATCTCCCCCTCTTTGGCACATTGACCAAGATGTACACAACCTCCCTCCATTAGAATGATGACAAGTGGCACAATGCCATTGGATTATCTTTTATCCCACATTCCTCCTATCTTGCATTCTTCTATCATTCTATTCTATAAATAAATATCCTCTCTATTGATTTAATCCTCCACAATCTCAGTATCTTACTCCACAACTTGATCACTTATCATCTTGCATCTTCATCACATCTGGAGCTTATCAAAAGGGGTTGGGAAAGGGATATTTTCCACATCAAAATAGCACCAATCCCCCTATAAGATGCTAGTTTGATCATTAGAATAATGTTTCATTGTGTTTTGCTTGCTTGTTGCTTTGTTTCCTTTATTCTTTTGTTCAAATAAATTTTATAGGGAGTGGTTTAATTCAGTTTACTAACAATGACTAATGTGGTGAACTTTATATGTTGTTAGTGATAGGAAATTCTCTTCTCACACTTTGCATTTGGTATTCTAGTATTATTTTTCTATTTTTCAATGGAGTGATTCCACTATCAACTCAGTCATTTTGATTGCTATATTGGAGGTTTTTTGGCTTGTTTCTTTGTAGTTTTTTGATATATCCTCAATTATTGGAGGAAGATCTTTCTTGCCTTTAGTTTCTTTAGCTATTTTCTCCTTTTTATTCATAATTTTTTAATTTGTATCTTTGTAATGAAAGAACTTGAACAATAGAAAAATACAAAATGAGATATGCTACAAATACTTAATAATAATATGAAACTTTGAGGGGGAAACTTCATAATCCTCTTTGAGTGATCTAATGTTAGGATCAAGGATTGTTGCACTTGAATAATAACTTTTCAAAAATTAATTTGAAGGTCTTAAAATGTAATTTTGTAATTAAAAATGCTTAAACAAACATTCAATGATTACACAACCAAATTAAAGTGATGAAAATAATAGAAGAGAGAAAGGAGATAGAAGACAAAACACAAGTTGATAACGGAGTTCGCCAATATGGCTATGTCTCTGGGCCCCTCTCCAATGAAGTGACCGACCCTCGATTATGCTCCAAATAGGATTACAAGGCTTCAACTGACAAAGTCTCGAGTCTTCTGGTTACAAAGAGTCACAAAGTTCTTCTCCTTCAAGTGTGACAGAGTAACACTGCTCCAAAGCACAGAGCTGAACATACAAGACTCCAAGAAAATTCTCTCACAAAATCACCATTTGGTTTTTCCATTCCCCTCACAAGCCTATACCACCCTTTTTATACATCAAATTTACTCAATTTGGCCTTAAACCAAATGATTTACAAAATCACCTATATCTCCCCATTACAGCGATAAATCTTCCAAAATAAACCTATCCCTTTTAAAATAATGACCCTTATAATTTTGGGCTTACATTATAATCTTTAAAAATATCTTTTAAAAGCCCCTTAATATCTCATAAATTGGGCCATTTAAATCCTAAGGGGTTAAAATTTAAAATATAGAGAGATTTGGGCTTTACTCTTCTTTAAAATAAATCTGTTAAATATTCTTTAAAAATCTTTTGGGCGTAATAATTCGAGTCCCCTTTTAAAATCTTGATGCATTTTACTTTAAGGGGTTTGGCTCATATATTTTAGGATTAGCTTCTATTTAAATAAGATAAAGTGCCCTTGAAATCTGCCAACCATATGTGGCCCCAATAATGGTTGGGCGGATTTGTAGGAGGGAAGTTAAGAGTTTGAATCTCTTTCTCCCAATATAGCTTTATCAGATGTTTAAATAAAACTGCTCCCCTATAATTTATGAGGAAGTTATGTGGTCTAGTGGTGGAGCTTGGAAATAGGATAGGCTAGTGTTCGAACCTCCCCATAAAGTTCTTAACAAACCAACCGCTTGGAGAATGCCACATGCGTGCCATGTGTCAGACTGTGATTGATTGATGTTTCCCATTGTCAACTTGTGATTGATTGATATTTTCCACGTGTCAACATATATAACTAGTCCACATGTCAAGCTGTGATTCATCCATGTCACCATCTGCCATGTCACCACCTGCCACATCACATGCTGACATCACCATTTTGACTAGTCAACCCTTTTGACTAAAACTTTGAATTGGTGTAACTTTGGCATACATACTCCATTTTTGACTAGACAAATGACATCAAAATCATGGTGGCAAGCTCTTCGACATGATGCTATTTTTGACCATTTTTGAGACGATCAAAATTTTCACCTTTCTGACTGGCCTTTGTACCCGGTTTGACCTCAACTTTTACCAGGCATAACTTGAGCATACAAGCTCCTTTTTTTCCCATTCAAGTTGCGTTGGATTCATATTTCTAAGCTCTTCAAGATGGAACTAAAATATGGAGCATGTGGAACACTTCAATTTTGACAAAAAAAAGTATCCACTTGGATCAGTCTTGCCCACTAGAGAGCTTTTGGACCTACAAAAGTTACATTTATTCAAAATTTAAGTGAGGGCATGGCCTCCCCACTTATCTTGTATCACCTATCCATTTGTACACCTGGCTTAAGACCACAATCAGGTTGACAATAACATTGTTGAGCACATACATCATTCTATTACTTCCATAAGCATCTACATTGAAACTATTATAGCCATTAGCTAATAAATACTGACTAATATCAAGATGATAACAATGTAGATACAAAAGCGAATGAATCAACAACATGTCTATCTCTCACAATAGGAACATTTTTACACAAGGGAATCTCCAAATTCCCAACCAAAAGTTGTGGACTCGGATCATCTATGCTTTCATTTACTATTTCCTCATGCTGTACTGTTGGTATATCCTGCAGTATTTGATCAACCTTGATTACCTCAAGTTCATGTCTAGAACCGCCTGGATTAATAGACATAAGAGACAAATCTTTACTTGCATTAATCACCCTTTTCAACTGCCTTGTGTTTGCAAAAGATCTACCAGTCTTGATTATGTGAGAATATACAATATACCTAATACTATCTTTAAACAAGTGATAATGATTAAATTCCCTATAGAAAATAGCCTTTCGATCATACAAATATGGGCTACCCAACACTATCCCACATAAATCTAGTGGAACCACATCAAACTGTACCTTATCAACATACTTACTTGTGATTGCAAACCTTAAAACACATTGCCTTTTTAATTGCAATTCATTATTTTCACAAACCCAACCTAGTGGATAAGGTTTCTGATGTAGTGTAGTTTTCAATCCCAAATTCCTTACAACATTTTTTGAGATTAAGTTAATTTGAGATCCACTATCTATGAGAGTATCAATTTTAGTGTGCTTAGCAACAACCATTATGTGAAAAAGCTCATTTCTTTTCTTATCTTCAGGGACATCATAAACTTGAGAAGTAGAAGCACAACTAGCAACAAAAACATTAGAAGCCTTACCTTTCAATCCCATTGCTGTTATCTTAGTTTCATCTTCAGACTCTGAACCAAGATCCATAACAACATTTGTGGACTCCTTCTTACCTTTCTATTTATGAGCCCATTTTGGCTTCAATTCTAGATGCAACTGCCAGTAGTGATCTCCATCACGACCTTTCCTATCACAATGAAAAAATGTGAGCTTATCATCCTTCTTAATTGTAGCTATCTTCTTACCCTTTCCTTTATCTTTAGATTTACCTTCAGGCTTAGATGGCTTCTTGTCAGACTTATCAATGAAAGTACCCTTACCTCTTGACTCTAAGTGTGTGGCTTGCACACATACTTCATCCAGATTACTAGGATTCAAAACAAAAATAGAGTGTCTTAGATAAGAGTGAAGACCACCTATATACTTAAGCAATGTATCCTGGGTGTATAATGGGACATTTAATGCAATAGACCTTTTCCTGAATTCATGGGTGTACTCTTGGACAGTTTGACCTTTCCCTTGACTAAATTTTTTCCATTTCATCATTAAATGTTTCATATGGCCTAGGGGATAAAATTGTTTTTTAAGAGCATTAACAAATTCTACCCAAGTTAAATTGACTCTACCATGTTGTGAAATTTTTTCTTGAGTTCTACTCTCCCACCAGGTGAGAGTTGTTTCTCCCAACTAAAGAGTAGCTAACTGGATCCTAGAAGCATCATCTAAGAGACCTTGAACTCTACAGTACACTTCTACTTGTTGAACCCAATAATACAATTTTCTCAGCATTTAATTCCCCACAATACTTAGGTAGATCAAATTTTACATCCAATTTAATTTTAGGCTTATGTGCACCCTTGAAAGGATTAGCAGAAGAAAGGGAATCTGTAGAAGAAGGAGAAGACGAAGAAGAAGGAGAAGATGGAGAAGAAGGAATTTTTGGAGGCTCGTCATCACCTCCTAGTCTTTTCCCTTTGTCCTTCCGATCCACATGCTTTTCTCTCTTTGATGAATTTCCTTTAATGTGCTTCTTTCATTCTTTCTTTTCTTACCTTTTTCTGAAAAAGAACTTCTACCATTGCCTTCATGTCAAGGAAAGCTTTCCAAAAGCTTCTTTCATCGAGATCTGCAACTTCATGTTCAGTTACTAATATTGACATTTTCGATGGCCTTTGTTTCTCAATCTTAGGAATATACTTTGCAAGTATGCCTTCACCTCGTTGGCTCTTCACTCTTGTTATTGTTATCAATCAAATATGCACCCTTTGTCAGATTTGCAAAAATTAGACTATCTATTGAAACATGGAAACTCTTTTAAGATGTGGGTGATCTATGCGAAAAGAGAATCTCCAGAGTGAGCTGGTTCTCTGAAAGATGAATCCTATTCTAAAAGATTTTTTGGGAAAAGGGATAGAGAACAACTAAATTTAAAATATATGGCTTAAAATGATTTTCAAGACTTGATAATGATTTAATGATGATTCTGATTTCTTCCTCACAAACAACTTTAAGAAAAACACAATATCTCACAACCTCTCATGAACAATTAACACAAATAATTTGCATGAAGACCTGATTTTAAATACAACATGCAATCTATATTTTTGAACTTTTTGCATCAAGAATTATAGTCTTAGGACATAACAAGGACTATGTGAATAGAAATCACAATATAACATCAAGCTAAAACTACAAGTAGACACAAAATTGAGAAGTAGGAATGTTGTTTTTATTCAACTGAAGGAGTATGCCAAAATCTGTCTGAACTGAGTACAAAATGAGTTTACAAGCTCCAAAATGTGTGAGAGCCAAAAACTAAAATTTGAACTGAGAAGAAGAAGAAAGCAAAGTCTTCTTCAAGATAAATCCCTCCAAAAACCCTAATCCGAGCTCACCAAGAAATCTCAAGGAAAAGGCATCAAAACTGTCTCAAAAGTCTGCACAAAGCAGAAAAACTCACCCTTTCCATGTTCATACTGTCCAACCTCTAAAAATAGACTAAATCTGCTTTTAAAGCAAATAAAACACCTTATCTCTCCAAGAGGAATCTCAAATCTGACCGAAGGAAAAAATCTCAACCCCAATCTGCTAAAAAATAACAAAGAGATAAAAACAATCTGCTTTATCTTTGCTTTACATGATATGCAAATTTTCACAATTTGGCTAATTTTTGCAACTAAAGATTTTTTTGAAAATCTTTTGCAAAATTACAACTTATATATCCATTTACAATGCTTGATTTTTCCCAAAAATCATAAAACATATGAATATCTCCTATCATATCCCCTAATTGATTTCTCTAAAATTGATTAAAAAATGAGACAAACCCTAAATATGAAAGCTCATCTCCAAGGAAAAATGGATTATATCATTCTTATTTTAATTGATTTTCTCCAAAATCAATCCAAAAACTAAGGCATTAGATCATCCCTCGATTTTTTTAAGACACAATGACCAAAACCTAAAGTCTAAGGCCATATGAATATTTTATTTGACCAACCTAAAGACTTAGGAAAACAAAAATGAAAGTCTCCACAATATTCGACCTAAGGAATACATAAGATATAACAATAAAGTTCTCATCCCTAAGTCGAATTAGGGTTTGAGAAAATCTAATGAACAAAACACAAGGAACCTATCATTTCACCTCATTTTGCAAAGTGAACTTTGGAAAGAATGCTTGGCTAAGAGGAAAATGCACTGCCATGAGAGAGGTTACAGTTCTGCTTGGGACTACATGTAGGTTCTCCTCACCTTGACTCTTCAACAGATTCATCCTCTACTGGTAAGCTTGACTTGTGCATTCTATTATTTCTTTTCTGGCTCCCTTCAATGAGAAGAAGGCCGTACTGGCTGCACCTATAACACATTCCTAATGCTTGTTTATCTCTGCACTCTCCTCTTCACTGGTCACCAACATATAGGCTAAAGTTATGTCCTTTGGAAGCCTCTATTCGAGCTCTCCTTCCTTTGATTCTCCATCTGGCTCGATTTATGCTACGCATGGTAAGGTTGACTATCATTCTTGTTTGATCTCTTGGCTCTTTTGATGGTAAAATGAAAATCTCATAGGTCGCGGCCATGAGATAACTATTTGATGCCTCTATTTCATTTTCTGTGCTTTGTCTTTGATATTGTACTTGGTATCCACTATGAGAGCTCGACTCTTTGTCTCCTGCTTTTGTGAGCTTGACCGTGGCTTATGTGTTCTCCTACGAGCATGAAATGGTAAGCCTTTATGTTCTTCCCCGTTATTATCCTTTTTTATAAAGCTTAAAAAAGCATTGAGGGTTTTGACAGGCTGCGAGCTTGAGATGCTTTACCATGAATTCCATTCATAAATTTTTTCATTATATCCATTCTTTATTCAGATTTGTAAAAAACCCTACATGGGTACTTGTAAAAATGAAGGAATTTTGCAGTTTATGAAAAACCCCAAAGTGGGTATCTCTGAAAATAAAGGAAAACATATGTTTTGACTCCTCCTGTAGAAAACCCCATGTGGGTATATGAAAAATAGACAAAAATTTGTATATTTGATTATTCATGCAAAAATGGCTCGACCCAACATGGTTTTTTGTTTTCTCAACTTTCACCATATGGGTATTTGATATCTTAAAGAAAATCTGTGTATTTTGACTAGAACCCCAATGCGGGTATGCTGGAAGAATAAGCAAGAATTTGTATTATTATTTATTCAAGGCTGGGCTCAACTCACCATGGCATTCGGTAGCAACATTTTGAGATACAACACCTATGGGTATTCCTGTACAAACTTCTTTTAAATTCTGGCTACTTCTGTTCATTTCCCTTCAATCAACATGCATAATTCTGCCCCATTCTCTTTATAATTATTGCTCCCCTTTTGATTGTATAGTAGCTCGGCCTTGCAGAATTTAGTTTACACATGCCTTGATCTTTGCATTATTTTATATTATTCCAGCTTGCGTCTATAAAGCTTCTTCATGTTTTTTCATTCTCAGCTTATTCTGGAAATAGTCTTTCCACATTGTAACTCTTCCTTGAAAATAAACTTGATTGAGAGAACAATTAAATTAATAGAACAAAACCCCAAAACAATGGACTTGATTGCTTCTCTTTCAAAATAGTGATGCATAACATAAATTTGCATTCTCAGCCAAAATCAAACTGGCTATTTTATTGAATTATTCACCTTCCTTTATCAAATATAGCAGTCACTGAATTGATCTTGTCATCTTATTCTGATGGAAATCCGAAACTCCTTCACATGTCTCCATGCTTGACTTCCCTTTAAAAGTATGCTCTTCTATCTGGAACTCTTCATGCATTTTTATGCTCCATTATTTAAAACTGCTTTATGCCTTGCTCTCTTCTAAAATGAAAATCTGTAACATTTCTTTTCATTGAGGCATAATGTATGCTTGTTCATTATCACTGTCATGAGCATGAATGCTGTTGAACTTTGCATAATATTATGAACATGATGAACAAATAATACTGTGGTAGAAGAATATAACCATACAACAGTATTTGAGATGAATATACTCAGTTGAATTAATCAAGCTGGTTTAAATTAATTGTCCACATGTAGCTTTTAGAAACATTTTTGACTACTATGAATGAACAATTTGCTTGATGGCGCGATGGATGAATTCTGTTTTACTCTTCCAGTTGTATATTTCCTTTCTTGATGAACATGATTATTGCAATCTCCTTCTTAGCCCACTCGTAATGAATAAGGGGCAGCATGCCGAGCTCTACCCTTGTGGGAGCCCATTTTTCTCCACATGCTTGATCTTCAAATGATAATAAAAATCATGATTTTCCCTATACCTGCACAAAGAAACAAACGATGTTGGCATAAAACAATTTATGATGACATTGATGTCTCTCTTCCATCTCATGTTTCTGCACTTTTCTTGATTTTTTCAGTGTATGATCAGTAGCATACTGCATTATCATTGATGATTCATGTAGGTATATTCATAGTCGGAGCTCTAACATCCCTCTCTTCCTTCCTACAGGTCAACGGAGCTCGAAGAAGACAAATGGTGCACCACTTCTGCAACAGTCATTAATACATGCAATGATGATTATGTTCATACTTATGTGATTATTCCTTTTATGCATCTTCCATAGTGTAGTGTGATGCTTATGATGCACTATAACCGTCACATCCACGGCTTGTGTGGATATTTAATTTCAATCTTCTGCTTTTCATTTTGAAAAGAAAAAATGCATCTCAATGCAAATTTGTACTATCATTTGAATTCTCACAATCAAATGAAATGTTGTAAATATGAATCACTTTATGAAATAAATGAAAGCATTCAGTCATGCTTTGTTGTTGAATGCTCAATCCTGTACTCCATTTGATTGTGAAACACTGAAAAGCAATCTCTTGAAACTCAGTTTCCTCATTTCAATGCATAACTGTCACTCATAAAATGATAAATAAGATGCAATCAACACTTAACATATGCAGAAATAACTATATTTTCCACTTTTAAATATAACCGTATTTAGTCAACTCCACTAGTTGAGCTGTAGCAAAAAATTTGTAACATTTTGGCGATTTCCGCTAAATGCTTGTCTGCTAAGCATAGATCAGTTGCCTTGAAACACTCCATTGGGCACGGAGTCAAATCTGCCCCTTCGTGAAACTCAGAAACTTGAATAGAAACACTCGAAACAACAACAAAACAAAATGAAACAGAGCTGAAAGAAAACTAACAGGCCCTGATGGCCAACAAAACATGTAGAGCAACACTTAGGGAAAAGAAAACTACTGAAAAGAAATGCACTGGAAGTGCTTATTGCAACAACTACTCTACTTATTTACAAGTTAGAACTTATCTCAGAGGCAATGTTTGAGGTGGATCCCATTAACTGGGATAAACAACACCTCTCCATCAACTTAGAAAGTTGGAACGCGTTGTGCTCTTTGCGCCCAGTGATCACATAAGGCCTGTCCCAAATTGCATCGAATTTAGAATGTCGTCCAGGTTTGCTTTTAAATTCATTCCATTTGAAAACTAGATCTCCAACAATGAACTCTCGTGGTCTTGCTTTTTATCAAAAGAGCTCTTCATCTGAGCCTGATGTATTTCCAATTGTCTTAATGCTTCCTTTCTGGTTTCTTTGAGCTCTACTAACTATGAAAATCTCACCTCAATAGGTTGTTTATTCAATAATTCCAGTTCTTTAACATAACTTAAATTTGGTAACTCCATAGAAACAGGTAACCTAGCTTCTTTTCCATAAGTTAAAACAAAGGGAGAACAACCAGTGGCCATTTTAGGAGTTATTATATCAGCCCATAGAGCTAACTTAAGCTTTTCATGCCACGTCCACTGATTATCCTCAACAGTCTTCTTGATTATCCAAATCAGTTTCTTGTTTGTAGATTCTACCTGACCATTGCCCTACAGATAATAATTAGAAGATGTGTTCAAATAAATATTATTTCTAACTGACCAATCAAAAATCCTCAAACCAATAAAAGCCAAACCATTGCCAGAAATGATTGAATCTGGAACACCAAATCTCGACACGAGATCTTGATAGAAGTTACGCACTGAAGTCTCATTTGCTTCCTTTAAAGCAACTGCCTCGGTCCATTTGGTAAAATAATCTATGGTAGTAAGTATCCACTTATGATCCAGACTTGAAGGTGGATTGATAGGACCAATAAAATCTAAGCCCCACTTAGCAAAGGGCTATTCCACTTGAATCGGATGCAGAGGCAAAGCTACAAGCCTCTGCTTTCCAGAAAATAAAGCACACTTCTCACATTTTTCTGACCCAAACAATAGCATCTTTAAACAAATCTGGCCAATAATAACCAGCTTGCATAATTTTCAGGGTTGTTGTTTTTGTGGCAAAGTGACCTCCTGAAGGTCCATCATGAAATTTTGCTAAAAGCTTGTCAACTTGATTAGGCTGAATACATCTCAATAAAATACCTTGGAAATCTCTCCTATAAAGAATGCCATTAATAATTGCATAAGGAATGGCTTGTAATCTATAATACCTTCTTTTTGCTCTGTCTAAGCCTTTGGGGCACTCACAAGTTTGCAAATAATGCATCATTTGCTGCAACCAAGTAGCAAGAGACGCTGGGACAACACCTGCAACATCATTATTTAGCATTGTATCCATACTTTCAGCTTCTTTTAATTTGTTGTCTTCATTTCCAGCAATCTGTTCACATGAACCCTTGCCTCTAACGAGCTTGGTTACCTTAATATCAATGTCAAATTCCATTACTTTGGTAATCCAACCAACACGTTTATCATTTATATCTTTGTTAAGTAAGAAATCCTTAACCGTTGAATGAGCAACCAACAAATGGATCTTGCTGTTGGATTGCATATGCTTGAATTTTTTAAGGCTTCTAACAACAACAAAGACATGCTTCTCGAAAAAAGAATACTTCACCTCATAATCATGTAATACTTGGCTGAAAAATGCTACAGGATGCTCCAAGCCTTCATCGTTTTGCTGGCATAACATAGCTAAAACTGTATCTACTCCTCCAAAGGCATACATAATGAAGTCTTTGTCAAAATTTGGATTAATGAGAGTAGGGGTAACTGCAAGGGCTTCCTTTATCTGCTCAAAGCTCCTCTTACCTTCCTTGGTCCAACTGAAAGGCATATTCCTTTTAAGCATAGAAGTGACAGGTTGCAACAAAGCTACAATATTCGGTATGAACCTCCTCACAAAATTTATTCTTCCAAGAAAGCTTTGCAAGCCTTTCATGTGAGCTGGTGACGGTAATTCAAGAATTGCAGAGACTCTTTCAGGATCTATAGAAATACCTTGCTTTGAAACAATATGTCCAAGGAGTTTACCTTCATGTATAGAAAAATACACTTCTTCAAGTTGAGAGACACTCCGAACTCTCTGCATCTCTGAAAAATCTGCTCTAAATGATCAAGATGCTCATTAGCATTTCTGGAAAAAAAGTAATATCATCTAAATATACCATAACAAACTTGTTCATAAGGCCGTGAAAGGCCATATCCATTGGTTGTTGAAAAGTTGCTCTAGCATTGGATAAGCCGAAAGGAATCTTCTTATAGGCCATTGTGCCCCACTTAGTTGTAAATGCTGTCTTGAATTGATCCTCTTGCTTAGCCAGAATGTGGTTGTAACCTGAGTAACCATCTAGCAAAGAAAATTTGTCAGAACCAGAAACTACCTACATAATTTGCTCCATGGAAGGGAGTGGGTAGTGGTCTTATGAAGCCTTATTTAAATCTTGGAAATTGACACATAATCTGATTTCCCCACTTTTCTTCCTAACTAACACTAAATTTGACACCCAAGAGGTGTGTTTGATAGAAAATAATACCACTCTCAACTAATTTATTCAGTTCAGCCTTCATAAGTTGTTCTAATTTGGGGTTAAGAGGTCTCTATTTTTGCCTTACTGGTTTTGCACCAGGCTCTAATTCAATAGTATGCTGGGCTAGTTCTGGGTTAAAACCTCTCAAATCCATGTACTCCCAATCAAAAAAATCACTAAATTTCTGACATAACAGAATAAATGCTTGTTGTTCCTCTTTATTACATACCTTTCCCAGCTTGAGAAGCTTTCCTTTGAAGATTTCAATGGCTGCATAATGTTCTTCCTTAATGGTCAGGCCACACTTGTCTTTTTGCGCTTGGTCATTTGAGTTAAACACAGATTCAAAGGTTACCAATCCTTTTGGTAGCTTGTTAGTCTTCAATTGCACAATTTGTTTGTCATACTGCTACTGCCATCTTTGCTGGTTTCCATCTTGAAACTCAGTTTTAGCAATTAAAAAATTTACAATTTGCTCATCGCTTTCAAAAATCTGCCAGCTCACATTATTGTCAGGCACGAAAGGTCTGACTACTATTTTTACATATTGACGTGCCTCTACTTTATGAATCTCATTGGGAATATCAAATTGGGCTCCTATGGCAGTGAGCCTATCAACATGCTTATTTTCATTTCTAGGAATCAAAACAATATTAAAAGCATCAAAATCTTCCATCAAATCCAATACACGATGCTTATATTTCTTAAGCAAATCATTCTTGGTAGCATTTAAATTTCGGATCTGATTTACAATTAGTTCTGAATCACCATAAACTTGCAAGCATTTAATACCTCTTTTGCAGGCCCATTCAAGGCCATGCACCAATGCCTCATACTCAGCTGTATTATTCAAACAGCTGAAAGCAAATCTACAGGCTGAAAAGTATTTATCTCCCTCTGGTGAAATCAACATAGCCCCACCTCCAGCACCAATACTGCTTCTTGAACCATCGAAGTAAAGCTTCCAAAGCTCATTTTCTATTTCTACAGACTGTTCCTCCTCTCTACAAAGATTAGGCATATCAAAATCAGGTTCTCAAATCATATAGACTCCTAATCCTATCTCATATGTGTGCTGGAACGAATCAAGCTCGTGATCTTCAACTGCACATTCATCTAGATTGATATTTTCTATATGGGTGCTACAGTCTGAGGTCATGGTTTGCTCCTCTAGTACAGGGGTGGCATAAAGGTTAGCGTTTATAGGATTTGGTGAATATGGTTCGATATGGTCTTTGGCAAGAGGCTTAGACTTTATGGTCACTTTCATACCATACCTTGTTCTAAAGAAGAGATGAGACCAATCTGAAGATAGAAACCCACCCAACTTGGCTGCAAAATCCCTTGAGAGATAAATGGCGAAGTGTGGTGGCAAGTCAATGACATGTATATCCTGATGAATAGCAAAACTCGGGGATGCATGCAAAGTAAGAGCCAAATTTTTGATAATACTAGCAGTTTTAACAACAGACCCATCTAATTGAACTATGACCTTTTGGGGGTTAGGTTCATAAACAAGACCCAACTTATCAGCTAAGCTTTTAGGCATAACGGAGCTACTGGCACTAGAGTCTACCATACAGTTATGAACAATTTTATTGCCAATAATCAAACTTAAGTAAAATGGAGGCTTTACCTCTTTACCTCTTTGCTCATTCTTAACCTCCAGATTGTTTGCAAGTGCAACTTTTGCAACTCCTTGATTAGCGTTGTCAGAAATAGACAACTCAGCTAAAGCATCTTGCAGTAAACTTTTCTGCCCTGGGAGGTGCAAAGCATCTAATACCAACATACTGACATTAGCTTTTCTGATGTGCTAAAAAATATTAAATGATGTAGAATTTACCTTCTACTGGTTTTAATGACAACAAAATCATTTTTCCTCTGCGAAGCCTGCGAATGCATCTTAGACCGCTCTTTGCCATGCATCTCTTGGCCTCTTTGCAAAATCTGCACTTTAGACTACACTGCAACATTGACGTTTGATGAAAGGATGGGCTGGTTTTCTCTTGAAGGTTGCTGCTGTGAATTTCCAGCTTGCTACCCTTAATCCATAGCTCTTTTTTTCGATCTAGTATTGGCCGAAACGGAAGAATTTTGCTAATATTGACCATTCATGCCGCATAATTCATAGCTCTACTAGTTCGATAAGGTGACTTCCATGTTATCTTGCTATTCTTGATTCTGATCTGCAATATTTTATGAACCAACATAGTTATTTTGAACTATTAAAGCATGATTTCTCATTCCATTAGCGCACAGTGATTGGTTATGGGGCTGATTGCATGGATAACACCAATCACAATCTTGGGCAACATTATTTTGGGGCACAAGTTCCTTTGACGAACTGGCTGCGTTTGGATTGTATGGTTGGAATGGCCTAGGGTTAAAATTCCTTCTTTGGGCTTGGTAATCATTCTGAAAGGCAGACCTATTAGGCTGGTTTTGCTGATAAGTGGCTTGATAAGACTTATGTTCATGACCTACTTGCTTCTTAATGCTCACAAGATCATTCCCGAAGGTCTTGAGTATACTTTTAATCTCTTGAAATTCTTGGTTTGGGGCTGGAGCAACAATTTCTTGGGCTGTGTTATGATAACCTATTGCTAGAACAGGTGGGACAACAACTAAGGAAGGTACATCAATAGGGGTAGGTGGCTTTATTTCTGGAAACAAGGGCATAAGAGGTTGAGGGGTTATGTCTCCAACTTGGATGAGACAGTTCTCAGCTCTAATGGCTATGTAATAAGCATTAGGGAGTGTATGCCCACCCATGGATTGAGTCACGACTGAAATCTTACTATTCAAAGCTTTTAAGTAAAATAGAAAAGCATGTGCTAGTAAAGGTTTTACCACTACAGGAATCTGGTCCCAGGTTCTCTGAAATCGGTAGTTGAAATCAGCCAAGTGCTTGTGTGGCACCCTCTGAATGGTGCTTAATTTCTCTAACAGAGACAAATTATCAGATTTATCAGCAAAATATTGGTATAAGTCGTTACCTAATGCATCTCATGTCGCGATTGAGTTGGCTGCGAGACTTATGAACCATTGCAATGCCTTCCCTTTGAACGATGCATCCAAGAGCCTTAACGCGACGTTCTCTTGCATGATGTTGTGAACCGAGCATAAGGTGGCTACATCACGAATATGCTCAACCAGTGTAGTGAGGTCCTCCCCGGTGAAGTATGGAAGACTTCTAAGGGCTGCAACTAGGATGTCGTCATGTTGAGCGATGTCTAATGGGCTGCCTCCATTAAAAGGCGCGAACAGGTGCTACCTTGGTGCTACCATTGGCGGTGCTTGTGATATCGAAACTAGTACTCCTGGTGATAAAACCAAAGAGCTAAAAAAAGAGGTGTCGAATTCAATCTTGCAGGTGTCTCAAAGAGCCTCCTTGCTGTTCTGCCTCTTCTTCGTGGTGGCGATAACTCTCGATATTCAAAAGGTGTAGTACTTGATATGGTCTATATTTTTCTCATGCACAGGCTGTACTAGCATGTAAAATCAGGATCGGAGCCGCTAGGTATATTGAAATGAGCCTCCAAAAGGATGAACAAATCTGCTGCATACACCAAACAACAAATTAAAAAATCTAAAATTTCTCTAAAATGGCTTTTAGAGTCCCACCAGGTGTGCCAAAAACTGTTATCAATCAGATATGCACCCTTTGTTAGATTTGCAAAAATTAGACTATTTGTTGAAACATGGAAACTCTTTTCAGATGTGGGTGATCTATGCGAAAAGAGAATCTCTAGAGTGAGTTGGTTCTCTGAAAGATGAATCCTATTCTAAAAGATTTTCTGGGAAAAGGGATATAGAACAACTGAATTTAAAATCTATGGCTTAAAATGATTTTCAAGACTTGATAATGATTTAATGATGATTATGATTTCTGCCTCACAAACAACTTTCAGAAAAACACAATATCTCACAACCTCTAACGGACAATTAACACACATAATTTGCATGAAGACCTGATTTTAAATACAACATGCAACCTATATTTTTGAACTTTTTACATCAAGAATTATAGTCTTAGGACATAACAAGGACTCTGTGAATAGAAATCACAATATAATATCAAGCTAAAACTACAAGTAGACACAAAATTGAGAAGTAGGAATGTTGTTTTTATTCAACTGAAGGAGTATGCCAAAATCTGTCTGAACTGAGTACAAAATGTGTTTACAAGCTCCAAAATGTGTGAGAGCTAGAAACTAAAATTTGAACTGAGAAGAAGAAGAAAGCTAAGTCTTCTTCAAGATAAATCCCTCCAAAAACCCTAATCCGAGCTCACCAAGAAATCTCAAGGAAAAGGCATCAAAATTGTCTCAAAAGTCTGCACAAAGTAGAAAAAACTCACCCTTTCCATGTTCATACTGTCCAACCTCTAAAAATAGACTAAATATGCTTTTAAAGCAAATAAAACACCTTATCTCTCCAAGAGGAATCTCAAATCTGACCGAAGGAAAAAATCTCAACCCCAATTTGCTAAAAAATAACAAAGAGATAAAAACAATCTGCTTTATCTTTGCTTTACATGATATGCAAATTTTCACAATTTGGCTAATTTTTGCAACTAAAGATTTTTTTGAAAATCTTTTGCAAAATTACAACTTATATATCCATTTACAATGCTTGATTTTTCCCAAAAATCATAAAACATATGAATATCTCCTATCATATCCCCTAATTGATTTCTCTAAAATCAATTAAAAAATGAGACAAACCCTAAATATGAAAGCTCATCTCCAAGGAAAAATGGATTATATTATTCTTATTTTAATTGATTTTCTCCAAAATCAATCCAAAAACTAAGGCATTAGATCATCCCTCAATTTTTTTAAGACATAATGACCAAAACCTAAAGTCTAAGGCCATACGAATATTTTATTTGACCAACCTAAAGACTTAGGAAAACAAAAAATGAAAGTCTCCACAATATTCGACCTAAGGAATACATAAGATATAACAATAAAGTTCTCATCCCTAAGTCGAATTAGGGTTTGAGAAACTCTAATGAACAAAACACAAGGAACCTATCATTTCACCTCATTTTGCAAAGTGAACTTTGGAAAGAATGCTTGGCTGAGAGGAAAATACACCGCCATGAGAGAGGTTAGGGTTTTTCTTGGGATTCCATGCGGGTTCTCCTCACCTTGAATCTTCAACAGATTCAGCCTCTATTGGTAAGCTTGACTTGTGCATTCTATTATTTCTTTTCTGGCTCCCTTCAATGAGAAGAAGGCCCTACTGGCCGCGGCTATAACACATTCCTAATGCTTGTTTATCTCTGTACTCTCCTCTTCACTGGTCACCAAAATATAGGCTAAAGTTCTGTCCTCTGGAAGCCTCTATTCGAGCTCTCCTTCCTTTGATTCTCCATCTGGCTCGATTTCTGTTGTGCATGGTAGTGTTGACTGTCATTCTTGTTTGATCTCTTGTCTCTTTTGATGGTAAAATGAAAATCTCACAGGCCGCGACCATGAGATAACTATCTGATGCCTCTATTTCATTTTCTATGCTTTGTCTTTGATATTGTCCTTGGTATCCACTATGAGAACTCGACTCTTTGTCTCCTGCTTTGTGAGCTTAGCCTCGGCTTATGTGTTCTCCTACAGGCATGAAATGGTAAGCCTTTATGTTCTTCCCCGTTATTATCCTTTTTTTATAAAGCTTATTAAAGCATTGAGGGTTTTGACAGGCCGCGAGCTTGAGATGCTTTACCATAAATTCCAATCATAAAAAATTGTATTATATCCATTCTTTATTTAGATTTGTAAAAAACCCTACATGGGTACTTGTAAAAATGAAGGAATTTTGCAGTTTATGAAAAACCCCAAAGTGGGTATCTCTGAAAATGAAGGAAAACATATGTTTCGACTCCTCCTGTAGAAAACCCCATGTGGGTATATGAAAAATAGACAAAAATCTGTATATTTGATTATTCATGCAAAACTGGCTTGACCCAACATGGTTTTCTGTTTTCTCAACTTTCACCATATGGGTATTTGATATCTTAAAGAAAATCTGTGTATTTTGACTGGAACCCCAATGCGGGTATGTTGAAAGAATAAGCAAGAATTTGTATTATTATTTATTCAAGGCTGGGTTCAACTCACCATGGCATTCGGTAGCAGCATTTTGAGATACAACACCTATGGGTATTCTTGTACAAACTTCTTTTAAATTCTGGCTACTTCTATTCATTTCCCTTCAATCAACATGCATAATTTTTCCCCATTCTCTTTATAATTATTGCTCCCCTTTTGATTGTATAGTAGCCCGGCCTTGCAGACTTCAGTTTACACATGCCTTGATCTTTGCATTATTTTATATTATTCCAACTTGCGTCTACAAAGCTTCTTTATGTTTTGTCATTCTCAGCTTATTATGGAAACATTCATTCCACATTGTAACTCTTCCTTGAAAATAAACTTGATTGAGAGAACAATTAAATTAAAAGAACAAAACCCCAAAACAATGCACTTGATTGCTTCTCTTTCAAAATAGTGATGCATAACTTAAATTTACATTCTCAACCAAAATGAAAGTAGCTGTTTTATTGAATTATCCACCTTCCTTTATCAAATATAGCAGTCACTGAATTGATCTTGTCATCTTATTCTGATGGAAATCCGAAACTCTTTCACATGTCTCCATGCTTGACTGCCCTTTAAATGTATGCTCTTCTATCTAGCACTCTTCATGCATTTTTATGCTCCATTATTTAAAACTACTTTATGCCTTGCTCTCTTCTGAAATGAAAATCTGTAACATTTATTTTCATTGAGACATAATGTATGCCTATTCACTATCACTTTCATGAGCATGAACACTATTGAACTTTGCATAATATTATGAACATGATGAACAAATAATACTGTGGCAAAAGAATATAACCATACATCGGTATTTGAGATGAATATACTCAGTTGAATTAATCAAGCTGATTTAAATTAATTGTCAAACTATAGCTTTCAGAAACATTTTTGACTGCTATGAATGAACAATTGGCTTGATGGCTTGATGGATGAATTATGTTTTACTCTTCCAATTGTATATTTCCTTTCTTGATGAACATGATGATTGCAATCTCCTTCTTAGCCCACTCGTAATGAATAAGGGGAAGCATGCCGAGCTCTACCCTTGTCGGAGCCCATTTTTCTCCACATGTTTGATCTTCAAATGATAATCAACTTCATGATTTTCCCTATACCTGCACAAAGAAACAAACGATGTTAGCATAAAAAAATATATGATGACATTGATGTCTCTCTTCCATCTCATGTTTCTGCACTTTTCTTGATTGTTTCAGTGTATGATCAGTAGCATACTACATTATCGTTGATGATTCATGTAGGTATATTTATATTCAGAGCTCTAACATCCCTCTCGTCCTTCCTACAGGTCAATGGAGCTCGAAGAAGACAAATGGTGCACCACTTCTGCGACAATCATCAATACAGGCAATGATGATTATGTTTATACTTATGTGATTATTCCTTTTATGCATCTTCCATAGTGTAGTGTGATGCTTATGATGCACTGTAACAGTTAGATCCACGACTTTTGTAGATATTTAATTTCAATCTTCTGCTTTTCATTTTGAAAATAAAAAATGTATCTCAATGCAAATTTGTACTATCATTTGAATTTTCGCAATCAAATGAAATGTTGTAAATATGAATCACTTTATGAAATAAATGGAAGCATTCAGTCATGCTTTGTTGTTGAACGCTCAATCCTGTACTCCATTTGATTGTGAAACACTGAAAAGCAATCTCTCGAAACTCAGTTTCCTCATTTCAATGCATAACTGTCACTCATAAAATGATAAATAAGATGCAATCAACACTTAACATATGTAGAAATAATTGTATTTTGCACTTTTAAATATAACCGTATTTAGTTAGCTCCACTAGTTGAGCTGTAGCGAAAAATTGGTAACAGTTATCATTCACCTCTGCAAACACTAGTCACAACAAAGCTTTGATACCACTTGATCTACTGTCTAGATCTAGGACTGTTGCACGTGAATTATAACTTTCAACAATTAATTTGAAGGTCTTAAAATGTAATTTCATAATTAAAAATGCTTAAACAAACATTTAATGATTACACAACCTAATTAAAGTGATGAAAATAATAGAAGAGAGAAAGGAGATAGAAGACAAAACACAAGTTGATAATGGAGTTCACCAATATGGCTATGTCTCCAGTTCCCTCTCCAACGAAGTGACTGACCCTCGATTATGCTCCAAACAAAATTACAAGGCTTCAAATGACAAAGTGTCGAGTCTTCTGGTTACAAAGAGTCACAAAGTTCTTCTCCTTTAAATGCAGTAGAATAACATTGCTCCAAAGCACAGAGTTGAACATACAAGACTCCAAGAAAATTCTCTCACAAAATCACCACTTGGTTTTTCCATTCCCCTCATAAGCCTATACCATCATTTTTATACATCAAATTTACTCAATTTGGCCTTAAACCAAATGATTTACAAAATCACCTATATCTCCCCATTACAACAATAAATCTTCCAAAATAAACCTACCCCTTTTAAAATAATGGCCTTTATAATTTTGGGCTTACATTATAATCTTTAAAAATATCTTTTAAAAGCCCCTTAATATCTCATAAATCAGGCTATTTAAATCCTAAGAGGTTAAAATTTCAAATATAGAGAGATTCGGGCTTTACTCTTCTTTAAAATAAATCTATTAATATTCTTTAAAAATCTTTTGGGCGCAATAATTCGAGTCCCCTTTTAAAATATTTATGCATTTTACTTTAAGGGGTTTGGTCCATATATTTCGGGCTTAGCTTCTATTTAAATAAGATAAAGTGCCCTTGAAATCCACCAGCCATATGTCGCCCAATGGTGGTTGGGCAGATTTGTAGGAGGGAAGTTAAGAGTTCGAATCTCTTTCTCCCAAAATAGCTTATTAGATGTTCAATTAAAACTGCTCCCCTATAATTTATGAGGAATTTATGTGGTCTAGTGGTAGATATTGGAAATTGGATGGGAGAGGTCAAGTGTTCGAAACTCCCCATAAAGTTCTTAACAAACCAACCGCTTGGAGGATATCACATGGGTGCCACATGCCAGACTGTGATTGACTGATGTCTCCCACGTGTCAGCTTGTGATTGATTGATATTTTCCATGTGTCAACATATAACTAGTCCATGTGTCAAGCTGTGATTCATCCATGTCATCGAGGTACTGCCATGTCACCATCTGCCACATCACCACTTGCCACGTCACATGCTAACATCACCATTTTGTCTAGTCAATCATTTTGACTAAAACTTTGACTTGGTGTAACTTTGGCATATAGACTCCGTTTTTGACAAAATGAATGACATCAAAATCATGGCGATGAGCTCTTCAACATGATGCTATTTTTGACCATTTTTGAGACAATCAAAATTTTCACCTTTTTGACTAGCGTTTGTACCTAGTTTGACCCCAACTTCGACTAGGTATAGCTTGAGCATACAAGCTCCTTTTTTTCCCGTTCAAGTTGCACTGGATTCAGATTTCTGAGCTCTTGAAGATGGCACTAAAATCTAGAGCATGTGGAACACTTCAATTTTGATGAAAAGTATCCACCTAGATCATTGAGGCCCGATCTTATCCTTCTCTTTCTCTATTTTGGAGAGGATTTTTGTTCCAATTGGGTTTTATCCTTTTTCTCTATTTGCGAGAGATCATTATTGTACATAAATAATTTATCAAGCCTTGTTGTCAAGAATCATATTTTGAGTATTTAGATTACTCCCTAAGTATCACTTAAGGGGGGTGTTAGTGTGAAAAGAGATATTATCAAGCTAGTTATCTTTTAGCATATTTAGTATAGTCATATCCACACTACACTTTTAAGCTCACATAGAGGTTATCTATACTTTTGTCTCACCTCATGTAGACTCACAAAGTGTCTCAACACTTGTCCATAAAGTCCTACACTTGTTTCATACTTGGACCTGGGTAATCAGAGTTTAACTCCTACCTTATCACCTCTTCTTTCTTGCCTTTGTAAGAAAGGCTCATTTGTACATTTTGAAATGTATCACATGCTTATAATATTTTATTATTTTGTATATGTTCATTTGTGGATTTTTTTGAGTTTGCAAGCATATCTTAGATGTTCCAACAATAAGTAGTCATCTTATGGCTAACTTAACCCTTAAATAAGTTACACAATAATTATTATAATCATATCTCTAAGGTAGTTAGGTTGTCCTAAGGCTTATAGTTAAGTATCTAAGTAGGCCTAGGTGGCAACTGAGACATAATTAGGTATAGGCACCTAAGCTAGTCTCTAGTTATTATTATCATATCAAGTTTTGTGTTCTTATTTAAGGCTATTGGAGGTATTTAAGTGAAAAGATATCCCATGAAGACATGAACATGATGATGAATAACTCCTGGAGCATGTTGAATTTGTAAAATCTACCAAAGATGAACTGGTGTTTATTGAAATCAATGAACCTCCAAGAAATGTAGATCAAGTTAAGAGATACAAAACATTGCATGAGTGAACATATAGAACATTACTCAACCATTAATTCGTAGATGACACAAAGGCAATAAAACTATGTGAAGTTGAATATGTAAATAGTACTATTATTCTAGAGTATGATCAACAAATACACGTGTCATGTAGTACACTACTAAAATGTACATCATGGTGCTCTATATAAGCACTATATAATCTCACAAAATATGATCCATTGAAATAATCCCCCCATAGGAGAGATAAATATAGGTCTATGAGACCCCCTGAAAAGTAGAATTTTCCTCCACTGTTTCATTGAAACCAAGGAAGCATTAGTATAACACTATGATAATTCCCCCCTTAATACTAACTAGGAAGAGGTATAGGTAGAGCAATTGAAATTGGGCACAAAATAATTCATAGAAATGTAGACCCAACATCAGGTCTAAAATGATGTACAAGAAATTAAAAAGGGTGTGTGCATCAAGGTACACATGCATGAGGTGATTTAATCACGAGGATATTTTGTTGTGATGGAAAATCAAGGCACTACACAACCCCCCATTACACTTTATAATTCAATATAACTTGTACAAAACTCCCTCCCTAAGGAACACACTTTTAGTTGTGGAACTTTATATGAGTGCATATATAGACTTATTTTCTATATTGAGTTCTTACAAGTTTATGTCACGAGGTGGAAAATGAAGACATATATCAAGTATGCCTTTCAAACCTCAAGAAAATGATAAAAATAGAAAATAAAAACCCCCATTATTAAAATCATGACCCCCGTGAAATGATATAGTGATATGGCACTTTATTTTAGTGCATTATGGATTCCACAAAGTGGATTTTATGTACAAAACCTCAAAAGAGACATACTTAGAAATTAAAATTCTAAAACATAGTCATGAAAAATTAACATCACCAGTATGAATAGATTGAAAAATGATAACATCATGCTGACATAAACAGTTGAATATTCCAAAATTCTAGTATAATATTCCTCATGACTGAAATATTCCAAAACCATTTTTTGTTTTTCCCAAAATCGCCCAAAAAGTCCAAAATTTCCCTTCGAATGCTAAAAAGCTACTAATCTTGGGTGCAGGGCGATTACTAATGTCATCACTATGCAATACTGTACCTACAAAAATGAAAAAAATATTAAAAATTCATTGCACAAGCATCGAGAGAACACAAATTTTGAGATAAATGCACAAGAATTAAGGCACAATGGTAGAGGTATCTTGTTGGTGTAGTACAATACCACATTTATATGCATGTATGGATCTATATAGATTTCCATACAACCAACAATGGATGGGCCTCCAAAACCTCCAAAATTTGTTTGTTGCCAAAAATACAAGTGTTATATAAAAAAAATCATCTAGCAGACCTTCTAAGTGCAACCATGATGTTTGTTTTGCTCCAAGAGGTGCCATTTGAGAGATGATATCCACGAACCTCACAAATTCAAGGAAGAAAGGGATTGGAGTTGCAAGCTTACTCATATACCATGTTGGAGAAGCCAAGATTTATTTGTAAACTCAAAATAATCCACAAAAGAATATGATACAAAATGAGAAAATATCATAAGCATGTGATGTGTTGCAAAATGTACAAATGAGCCTTTCTTATAAAGGAAAGCAAGAAGAGGTGAGAAGGTAGGAGTCCAACTTTGATTATCCCTCCAAGTATGAAACAAGTGTAGGACTCTATGGACAAGTGTTGAGACACTTGGTGAGTTTACATGAGGTGAGAAAAAAGTATAGATAACCTCTAAGTGAGCTTAAGTGTAGTGCAAATAGGACTCTACTAAGTATGCTAAAAGCTAACTAGTTTGATAATACCTCTTTTCACACTAACACTTATAACCCAGTACACACTATAATATTAGAGGTGTAGTACGATTAAACCTTTTCACTAAGGGTGTATAGAGGTTGGTTTAATAATTTATAATTTTATGCTAAAATATATAGAGACATTAAATTGTTGCTTGTCTCACTTGGAATGTTGGTTATCATGGACATGCCAATTTTTGGATTGAATCTTGATGGGGCAATACTTTTCTAGTGAGTAGAAATATTTTTGATTATTCTAGAAGGGTATTATTAAGAGAGTTAGGTACTGGAAAGTGAAGGACTATTAGATTGAACTATATGAAAATTTTATGGTTCAATGTGCTTGGAGGGATTTTAAAATTTATCTAATTTTTGAAGATGAGAAGAAACATTTAAAGGACATTTTATTATTAATTCTATCTTCAACTCTAACTAGGGTAAATGAGCTATGTTGGAAATGGAACAAAGAAGACCAATATAGGGTAAACTTGGGATGCATTTTATTTTAAAGTAAAGAAGTACAAAGTTGTGTCACACTTTTATAAAGGAAATGACCAACATTGATCCAACTTTTAAACTTGAATCACTAAAAAGTGGCATATGTGTTTTGAATTTTGAAATGATGTAAAATAATAAAATGTGTATTTTTTAGTATATTTTATGTTTGTATTCTTTTTGAAAAAATTAAAAAAATTTAAATATAGTTTTTTATAAATTTTCATTGTAATTTAGTTTATGATAAAATGCTAAAAATTGAAGTTACATGAGATGTCAATCTTTATATATTGAATTTAATTTTTTTTTCACCAAATTTTTGTGTGTATTTATAACTTAAAATTTTAGTGCATGGATATATTTTTTCCAATTTTGGTAAATGTATATTTTAAATAAATAATAAAATGTGTATATTAAAACATAGTTGTTTCCATTCGATGTCAAATTTTATATTAACTATTCATTTAAAATAAAAATATATATATCATCTTGATATAGATTCTTTTATCTAGTGCATTATATTTTTTTCAATTTTTTTAATAATTTTTTGTATTTTTCTTGACATGGTAATCAACCTAATACTTTTATGTTGATAACCTACTTTTAGTAAAAATAAAAAATAAAATATAAATAATAACTAAACTATTAATTAATATATATTTTTGAAAACTTCACTTATGGATCTACGAAAGAGTATTTTTACATTTAAAAAAATGTTATTTACATGCATAAAAGTTGTTGAAACATCAAGTCTTCCAAATTATTTCATTTTTTAGTAAATTGGCCTTAAAGTGGTGCTACATATGCATTTAGCTAACAATATTAGTTGGAAAAGTTGTGGACATATCTATCTTATCTATAATGAATATTATTAGATCATATGTTTGACCAAGATTGATTTTTAGTTAGAAATTATACTCAAATTCACTTGTGATAAGTTGAGCGAAAGTGTGACACAACTTTTACTTTTACAAAATTTATTTGAAGATGGATTAAATTAGTAAGTTATTTTTTAATGCTCAAGCTCCGTTGAAGTGTGGTAATTTTGTATAGTTAACAATCATTAATTATATTATTATTGATAATAATTTAATTTAAAATATTTTCTTATGAGTGATCTAAGTTCCCTCCTTGCTATAATGATTTTAATTTGTTACATCACATCCTTTTGCACTATGAATATGCTCACACTATTTGGATAAAGCTTATCTTCAAGTTAAAAATTCAATGGGCTATTCCTAAAATTTAGGTCAACTATTGCTTAGTTAGCCTCACTGTACTCTAAATCTTTAGTGCTTGTGGAAAATGGCTTGTGTGCATGTGCTCTATGGGATTTGGATAGAAATATATTAGAGAATATCCAAGGGAGTTTTATTATTAGAAGAAAGGTGTTGAAACATTATTAAAAGCATAATAAAAGAGTATATTGGTTCATATATTCAAAAATTGGTAAAAATGTTGTCTCCCTTTGAGAAAATATAATTTTTTAATGATGTTTTTTAGTTAATTTCCTTGTTCAAAGGTTAATAGAGGAGAAAAATAGTAGGGTATAATTAAGGAGGAAAGTACCAAGAAGCGTTGTCGAATTAAATTTCAATGACGCATCCAAAGGGAATCCAAGCCCAACACTAACTTTATTTTAGGTGGTTCAAAGTATTTAAGTGTAAAAACTAATGGGTGAAAGTTCAAAGTTGTGACTCATTTTTATAAAGAAAATGACTAACACTATTTTTTTTTTTTTAACTTCGATCACTAGAAAGTGACATATATATTTTAACTTTTGAAATGATGTAAACTAATAAAATGTAGATTCTTTAATATATTTTATGTCTCTATTTTTTAAATAAAAAATATTTGAATACAATTTTTTTAAAAATTAACATTATAATTTAGTTGTTAATAAAATGCTAAGAAATAAAGTTATATGGGATGCCATTTTTTATATAGTAAATTCCTTTCTTTTTTCCTCCTTTTTTTTTTTATTTACAACTTTTTTTTTTAAGACTGCAGGAATCGGGTAGCACGACCCACGACCCCCTATAAACTGCAGTGCGCCTCGTAAACTTTTTAACGTGACCGGCGACGCTGGTGCGACACGCCCTCCGGTACCACGGTTTATTTACAACTTGAAACTATAGATCATAAATTAGAATTTTTTTGGAATGCAACTATTTGTCTTTACTATTTATTACAAATAAATAAATAATATTGTATCAATATGAAATCTCTTACCTAGCGCATCATATTTTTAATTAAAAAAAATTTTGGTTTTTTTTTCTCGAGGTTGACCTTATATTTTGATGTTGAAACGTATTTTTAGAAAGGAAAATAAAAATAATATAAATTTTAATTAAAATAATAATATTTAAATTATATTTTAAAAAACTACACTTATAGATCTATAAAAGGTTTTTTTAAAAAGAAAATATTTACATGAGTAAGAATTATGAAAGCATCAATTTTTTAAAATAATTTTACCTTTTTTGTAAACTAGTCTCAAAGTGATGCTACATATGTATTTAGTGGATACTTTCAATTGGAAAAGTTGTGGCCTAAATCAAATTTAGCTATAATGAATCTAGCTAAAATATATGTTTTACTAAAATTAAATTTTTGTTGGAAATGCTTAAATTCATTTGTGTTGATAAGTTGATATGAAGTGGACACAACTTTGAAATTTAACTCTAATAAGAATGTAGAAGGGAAGTGCTTTTTGAAATAAAATTTATTTGTATGATAGGATATTTAGATGTGGAGATATAAGGCGACTCACTGATAGTTGCTAATACAATTAGTAAAGACAAATATTTGAGTTGGAAACTAAAACTAATTATTTTAGAAGAATTTTTGGAATGGGAGGCTAATTTTAGTAGGATTATGGTAGTGCATTATTATAGGTCTCAAAATAGAGTGGTAAATTAATGGGATAACCAAGGTGCGCTTTTGTTGGAATTTACATTAATTAAAATTAAAGAGGATAAAGATTGGAATGGGTTGCAATCTATAATTAAGGAGGATTAAAAAGCATAAATGTTATTTGATGTGGTATGATTTAAACAAGAGGATACATATTGGAATGGGTTGCAATCTATAATTAAGGAGGATTAAAAATCGTAAATGTTATTTGATACATGGTATGATTTAAATATATGTTTGTTAGAGAAATGAGAGATTTCCATAACTTTAATACATATTTCTTGCATGTCTTATAGCATGTATTGTTTTTTGAATAGCCTTGGAAATTTTTATGAGGTGTATGCGTTTTTGTTAACATGTGTTATAGTGCTAGTAAGTATAGAGTGTGAGGAATGATCCTCTAGGGACTATTGCAACTTGGCCCTATCACAAACCATTATCTAGGAAATATTTTTAAGTATGGTGTGGAAGGAAATACTAGTTTAATTAAATCAATATTATTAAACAATAAAGGTTTTGTAGATAGTGGGTTATCAGAGTTGAGGGAACTAATGTTGGTTTTGAAAATTTGAAGCTATTTGTAGTGAGTAATAAGGTTGGAAATTATATCCTACAAGTGCTAGTTAATAGGAGGATGAAGGGGATGCATAAATAAAATGGAAAAGTGGAATGTAGAAATTTGGAATGGATAAATGAAACGAGGGATCTTCAAGAAAGAATATGGATGAGGTCATGTAAAGAAGATATAAGACGATATCCATGAATTATAGATTATAACCAAATATTAAAAATATTTTGTGAGGGTCTAGGGAGGGTAGTTCAACATAGGTTAGTCTCATTTCATAATGGAATGTTGGTCACTTATGGAGGCTAAAATTATTATAAAGGTGGTATGATAATTGAGTTTATACAAAGTATTAAGCTTCATCATTTTATTTCTGAGAATGGTAACATTTGCTTCTTTAGTTGAAATTTCTCCACTATCTAGTCCTGAATGAAATTTATAATAGGGTTTCAAAGAAATGGGCCACTACACTTGTCCATAATTTTACTAGACCACTATAGGAGCATATAAACCATTTACAACTGTAGTGGACCATATAAACATCCAATAATATAATTAATAAATATAGAGGGATAATAGAATGTTGTTAGTATGGTGTCTATTAGTTGATCATCCTAATGGTTGAGAGATTGTCCATCAATTTCCCCATATTTAGGGGAGGGCTTTATTTCCTTAACCAACTAGATGAGTTCAAACCTCCCCCTCTAGGGAGGCACTTCAGAAAGGTTGGAAGGCCATCCCAAAATACTTGTACTTGTTGTAAGGCCTTTATTAGAGAAAGGAGGGGTTGCTTCTTTCTCTACCTCTCTAGTGTGTACCCAAGAGTGGAGTGGACCAGTGTGGAGTAAAACATCACTCTATTTTATATTAATATATTAAAAGTAATTTAATATATTATAATATATGTAATTATTCATTTATCTTTTAACCAATATTTGAAAAATAATTAATTTAGTTTAATCTACTTAGAACATTTATTTATATCAAGTTAGCAATTAATAGAGTTTTGTTTAAACAATGTTATGTATTGAATATCTATTTGTTTTGTTATTTTGTTAATTTTTTTTTCTATTATAACAAACAATGAAAAATTGTACCTTGATTTCTATATAATTTGATATAATTTAGTAATATCATAATAGATCATGAACATATATTCCTATGGTCTATTTTCATGTTTTAAGGTATTATAATAAATTAAATGTATATGATATGTTTTTATGTCCAAATATGTAGATAGGAGTCAAATAATAAGATATATTTGTGAGGCGCTTCTCTTAAATATATTGTACATATACAAATCATAACAATGGTTATAAAACCATTTGGATGTTGTTATTAAATATCAAAAGTGGAATTATTATGATGGGAGAGGCTTGCCAGCCAAAAAGGATTTGGTCATGGTCAAGGCTCTAGAAGGTTGATAACTAGGAACTTCATGTCCTGCTCCTCTCACAGTTGCAAATGTCAAGCCCTTGTAAATTACACTATAACCCCCCACATCTAGCTCGTTGTTCATCCAAGGATACCATGCTTTCTCAATTGGAAGCTTTAATGCATTAATGGAATATCTCGTACCAGTCACAGGCACCACTGCATCTACATCTCCACTACAACCAAAAGTATTTATCACTTATTAGTTATTGCAATAAAATCTTTATCATTAAACACTTTTTCAAAATAACAATTTTTTTCTCCATTGTACCTGTAGACTAGTATTCTCAATCCCGATGCCATCATTCTTTGATATATTGGAAACATTGTGGTTGCATAAGTGTCGTCATATAAAAGTACATCACTATTCAGAGAAGAGGATAGGAAACGATCATTAGATGGAAATCTTCCAAGTCTTAAACTTTGTGAGATTAGGGAAATAATTGAATCCTTATTTGAAAATATTAAATGCGCATAGTTATACCTGCATTCGGTCCATGTATAAGGCAAGTTTGTTACATTTGCATGAAGAGCACTTTGTAATTTCGGGGTATTAAGGTAGGTAAATACATAATTAGAACTACATGGATCAAATCCATCTAATCCACTTGTAGGGGTATTATTCTGCAATAGAGAGAGTATGACATATATAATTATTCAAAATGTATGATATGATAGATAACATTACCACTTTGAAATTTCTATGCCAAGAGATTCTTAAAAAAATATGTTTATATACTTACAATAGAAATAGAAGACACCCAATTTAGATTAAAATTAGAAGGGCAAATTGGTGCATATATATTATAGGGATCTATTTGTCCCTCAGTAGATTCTACTCGAGATGGAAAGGTGTTGTTGTGAGCTACATAGCTTAGAGTAGATGAAGCACAACGTTCATTTGCATAATCTTCATCTGACATCAATGCATGTGTCCACTCATAGTCGATAGCTCCACAATCATCTGTCGCTTCATTCATTATTCCATTTCCAATCTATACAACACAATTTTCCATAAATAAGAATTCCAAATAATTTACAATATGAATATATATTGTTCACCATATTTTCCCCATATTAATGGCCAATTTCCATTAATACTACATGTATACATGCTTGGTCAACTAAACCTTAAAATAAGATTTACTGTACTATGAGGGGTTTTTCTAAAAGCATAAATATAGTTGACATGCACAATAGACCAGTCCTAAAGGAAAACGGAAAGGTAAAGGAACCGCACCATAACTCCCTTGAGATTTATGAAAGTTGTCCTGGAGTTGTTATTCTTAAGAATTGTGTCTGCTAATTCAGGTACATAATACCCTGCACGCACAAGAAAGAGAACAGAAGAGAGTTAAATTACAACATGAAGACGAGCTTTCGGTGTTCAGATACCATAGAATTGTTTGGCATACCAGCGTAGCTTTCCCCTGTTATATAGAAATTTCGATTCTTATACTGTGGAAATCTTTCAAACCAATTTAGAAGAAACGTGTACGCGTCTCGAGCTGTTTGCCCATTCCATTCCATGAAAAACATTTGCCATGGTTAGTAAACAAATATTGAAACATTGTTTTTATTAACAGATCTTCACTGTATGCATTCATGTCACAAAATCTCTTCATAATTTATCAATTGAAATACCAGTGTTATTATCATTGCCGTTCTGATAATCAGAGGTGGTATTTGAGTATGAAAATCCAACCCCCGCAGGCGATTCCAAAAACAGGGTGTTTGCCACTGCAAAATACAAAAGTTAAATGAATGCTGATGAATCTCTGGGTGATGTTCAACAATGGCTTTTTTTGTGGGAAAAAACTTTGGATATAAATAATTATAACTAACTGCAGATACCAATATTTATAAAACTTCGTTGAATCCATCGAAAATACATTATCAAGCGTGGGTAATCTATGTAAAACCTTGGTTCCATGCGTATGGATTGTTAGAAAGAGTTTTGCCATCTGGTTGTACACGGAATGGACCCAATTCTGTCATTGCTCCCACACCAAAAGATGAGCATCCCGGCCCTGATACAGACAACTTAAACGGTCATTAACTTGTAAAACTCTTACTTTTAATCTATCTTAATGAAAAAAAAAAAGTAAAATATATGGACAGGAGAATACCTCCGTTGAGCCAGAGGAGCAGAGGCTTTGAAGATGGGTCTTTAGTGGCCTCTGTAAAATAGTAGAAAAGTGCTCTCCCCGCCTCCGCATCAACCGTCACATATCCCGCGTACTGTCCAAAAGTTATTCCTGCTGGCTGGCCAGGCAGAGCAGTTATTTTGTCATTCTCCTGCAATCCATCTTGAGCGTATCGATTGAGCTTCCATCCATATTCAGTGCTAATGGAAGGAGCGACCCATTCCTCTGCCTCCCTCTTCACACCAGACCTCCTCTTCTCTACAAATTTGGACAATACCTGACGCCGACTCAGCTGACACGAAGGATGAACCAAAACGGCTAACGCTATCGCTAACACTATTAAAATTTTCATTTTGAATTCACCAACAGATCTACTGAAGAACAACCCGAATTGGGCCTTAATAAATAGATCTCCTCCCAAGTTTTCTTTGGCTGCAACCTCTTCCCAACGGCTTCTCTCCCACGCCTCCAGGTGCGTACGTCCCCCTTCCTTTTTCTCAAGATTCTCTTTCTCGTCAGTGCATTAATTTTGACGTGATCTCCTCTCTTTAGCAAACTTGCCCTCGAGCCCCTCACGATTTTGATCTTGTTCCAACCACCCCCCGCGTTTTGTCAACCTCCCATTTTTCGCCACCCTCTCCTGCACACGTGGCTTCCCCTATTGTCAACCTTTTAACCTCCTTAAGAGAGGCATGCGTTTTGCATTGTGCTTTTACTCTTCACACGCAAAACCCCCTAATCACTGCTTTTCTAATTCTGATCGCCTTGCTTTCTTTAAACTCTAAAGTAATCATGATATTATCATTGCAAAAGCAGATAAGGGAAATGCCACTGTCATCATGAACAAGCAAGATTACATCTCCAAAATGCATGGTCTTCTTTCTGATTCTTCAAGCTATCGAATCTTATCCATTAATTCTTACTTCAAAATTATCAACAAAGTCAAATTCGTCATTTCTCGCCTATCCTTTGACATGCTCACCAAGAAATCATTAATTCTCTCAAATGAAATCACTCATTGCATTTACAGGACTCCTAAAATTCATAAGGCACCCCCCTTAGACCCATTGTTGACACGAAAGGTTCCCCCACCTACAAATTAGCTTCTTTTCTATCCAAATTAATCTCTCCTCTAATAGGCAAATCTGATTCCTTCGTTAAAGACTCTTCCCATTTTGTTGACTTTGTTAAAGACAAAAAATTAGAAAAATTGATATTTTAGTGAGCTTTGATGTTGTTTCCTTATTCACAAAAGTCCCTATTATCAACTCCATTGAGATCGTTAAATGCAAAACCAACAACGAAGTGGCCTCTTTAGTTGATTTATGTCTTAGATCCACATTTGTATCCTTCCAAGGTGTCATTTATGAGCAAGTTGATGGGGTAGCCATGGGCTCCTCTCTCTCTCCTATTATAGCCAACCTTTTCATGGAGAACTTTGAAGAAGTTGCCCTCTTCTCTTTTCCCCTCAAACCCAAGTGGTGGACACACTATGTGGATGATACCATTATATGTTGGCCACATGGGTTAGAAAATCTAGAAAAGGTCCATAACCACCTAAATAGTTTGCACCCCGGCATATCTTTCACTAAAGAGATTAAAAATGACAAACAACTCCCTTTCCTTGACATTTTTCTCACCAAAAAGCAAAACAGATCCTTAGCTCATAGTGTTTTCCAAAAAACCACCCACACCAACCTCTACCTTCACTCTTCCTCCCACCACCACCCTACCCAAATAGATTGCATCCTTAAATCCTTACCATGTGGGCCTTTTGTATTTGTGATGAAGACAATTTAAACCATGAGCTCTAGATTATCTCCACCATGTCTTCCTCTTGAATGGTTACAATAACAAGCAAATCTCTTGAACCTTCAATCTAACTAGATCCAATCTCTCTAAACCCAAGTCTACCCAATCCCCCATCCATAACACCCTCCCCTACATCGAAGGTTTATCCCCAAAAATTGTTAAAATCCTTCGAAAAAGGGCATTCATTGTGCTTTCAAACCCCTATCAACCTTGAGAAACCACATTCCTTCTCTTAAAGACCCCAAGGACACTTACCTGGATTCAAGTGTCTACAAAGTTGTTTGTTCTTGTGGTATCCCTTATATAGGTGAAACAGGTCGATCCTTCCACACCAGAATCAAAGACCATTGTGCTAACATAAAGCATGAGCATGTCATCAAATTTACCCTAGCTGACCACTCCTCCAAAAAACACCATATCTATCTCGAAAACACTCAAATCTTATCCATTTAAAGCAACTTCTTTAAAAGGAAACTTAAAGAAGTTATTGAAATCCATAACCACCCATCAAACCTTAATTGAGACGAGGGATGGCACCTTAGTTCCTCTTGGAAACCGCTTTTTATCTAACCTTAATACCCTTAACCCATCCCCCTCTTAGTTCTCCTCACCCACCCCTTTCCCCCTATCCCCCACCTACTTCCTCTCCTTCGTTTTCTTCATCTCCCTTGCTTCCTCCCTTCCCCAAACCCACCCTCCTCTTCTCTCCCACTCCGCCCTCCTCCTACCTCCCCCTGCACCTCCTCCTGTTTTCTCCCATATCCTATTGCTCCCTAGCTCCTCCTCTCTTCCTTTTCTTTTTATCTTTTTTCATGTTTTGTCTTATCTTTATAGTAAAGTTTTTGTTTTATTATTAGTATTTTTTAATTATTCTTCTATTATATTTTATTTATAATACATTTAATATATTTTTCTGAATTTTATTAGTTTCTAGTGTATTAAAAATGTTCTTCCACCAACATTAATTATATATATATATATATATATATATATAAAATTATCTTATTTTATTGTTTTAATTTTTTTTTTTGTTGGTAAATTTCATTTTTATTTTTAATTTGCTCTCCTATTAGATTTTATTGTTCTTATCTCATTTCTATTTTCTCATCTTTTCTTGTAGATTTTGTTTTGCTACTTGTATTTTCTAGTTCTTTATAAGAACTAATTATTTTCTTATATTTAATGAAGGTTTTTTTTCTTTATATCTTCTTTATTTATAGACTTTCCTTTCATCTTTATTTCTTTTAATTCAACTTATTTTTCTTTATTATCTGCATGCCATTATAAGCATGTTCTATTTACCTTTAATTTTTTGCCAATCATTTTTTGTAACGTTATCCTTTCTTTCTTATTTGAAATACTTTTTGATTTCTTTATAGCTTATTTTAATTTCTTTATCTTTCTACCTTTTGTGTCTTTTTATGTTATTGAAACCTATTATTTTTGTTTCTCTAAATGTTGCCCTTTCTTTTATTTTTTTTAATTTATCTCGTTTGAATTGTGCATCATTCTTTTTTTTTTAATATATTTTCTTTTCATTTGTCTCTTTTCTATTACATTTGTGTCTTATTAATTTATTTTTAGTTTTATTTAATGTTTAAATATAGACATAAATCTTTGTGTATAAATTACACAACTTAGTGGTCTTTTGTTTTTATCCTTGGCATTTGACTTCTTTATTTTTAATTTTTTTTTTTTCCTCTTTATTTATTTTCTATTTCATATATATTTTTTCTTCTATTATATTTCATCTTTGTTATTAATATTCCATTGATTATGTAATATATACTATTTTTCAGTTTGTAATTCTTTTAGTTTTTTGTTTCTTATCTTGCTACTCCTATTTCCCTTTTCTTATTTTTTATTTTCATCCTCTTACTCCTTTTTTCTTTCCCCTCTTGAATCGTGTGCATTTTACCCCTCCCTCACCCTCTCTCTATTTATCCTATCTTGGTCTGCAATCACTCATTCTATTCCTTCAACTCTTTCTCATCCTGAGGATGGATCACATAGTGTGTTCCGAAACATTGATGCAAAAAATAGCACACAATCAAATCTAGAAAACACTCTCTTATCATGATGGACTGTGGAAATCTAATGTCTCTAACGGGTACTTATTTCTATTTAGACCACATACCTATTCCTTTTTAGAACTTGTTTGCATTTTGGAGCAGGTAGATATTCCATAAAAAATAATTTGAAACTCATGGTTTTGATTTTTTTAGGCTTGGAAACTTAATCCTTAGCCTTGGATGTGCAAGTATAATGCCATGCTAAAAATATTTAGTTTCACACATATGTCTTTTGGTATTCCCAAAGTTGAGAACTTGGGAGGGTGAGGACAAAGACTTTTGGATTTTCCTTGAGTGACTCTTGGTATTCTAGATTTTTTCCATGAGGTTTGGGCACTTAAGAGTGAAGAGGGCAACTCTTGAGTTACCTTGGCATGTGAATTCATGAAGAGTCATCTGTGGATGTTTGGTTGGATCTTGTTGATATTTCTCTTATTTTGTAAACCACTAATGGTTCCACATTCAATAAAAATATATAAACTAGAGCCCCATAATAGTGGAAAGTAATCTAGAATGGGTTGGAACAAGAGGGTAAGTGCAAGATAATGGGTCTACTTTTTGGTCAAAAAAGTGTAAGTCTTTTTCTTGAAAATCAGAGTTTCTCATAGTTGGAGTAAAGATTTGAAGCACTTACACATAGAGTATTAACATGGTATAAAAATATGAAATGTAGGATTTTGTTTCTAGCTTTCAATTATATTTAATTTATTCTAGTACCCAGATGATACAAGCTAGTTTTGTATATGACATATAAAAGTGATTGTTTTAAATCATATGGTTTGGGCCAAAACATGTAGGTGTATGGCCAACATAATTTGGCCCAAAGTGAAAGTATTTTTAATTAATTTTGTGAAAAGATGAATATGATAGTGAAGTTTGGTTAGAATATTTTTTAATTTTTTGATAAATGTTTTCTTTTTAAATTTTTAATTAACCTTAATTTGTTTTTTTAAAACCCTCATGTACAACCAACATAATTTGAGCTAAACTAATTGTAAAATAATTATTTTTCATCATGTAGAGAATTATGCCTAGATTGGTCAAACATAAAAACTTTCAAAAATAAAATAAAATAATATATGTCATTTCAAGGTTATGAGTCCCTTTGTTTAAAAATTAATTAATAATTTGAAAAATATATCCATTAAAAAACGCATATTGAAAACTAAACATTATAATATGTAATGCATTTTTTTGATTGATTCAAAACAACCTAAGGGTGTTGTACCTATTTATTGAACTTCAAAGAAATATACTATTATTTGTCCATAACCACTTTACAAACCTACCTAGATACTACCCCATCTGGAAAAATTGAACCCCAAAGAATTGGTGTTCATACACTATAAATACATCCCCCTTTATCACCTATCACCTATTCCTAACTCCAATGAAACAAAAGTGGAGCATTTAAAGTTATAGCCTATCAACCTAAATTCCCTTACTATAAAAAATTGGGTTGCTATAATAAAATACAAGATCTACTATACTCGTTCACTTCACCGCTCACCCCGTTGGTCTACTCGAGTCCTCCACACCTTCCTGGTTGGCCATTGTCATTTTGACCCATCACCATTGTGGTAAGCTCCCACACCACCTTTGTATACTTCCAATTTAGGGACATCTATGGCCCCAACCCAATTTGCAATGCCCTCCCCGTCTGCCAACTTATCCTCTCTAATAATATTTCATGTAACTAGAAGATAAACTATGAACCTGACATAAAAAATCCATATAGTATTTCAAATAGCAGAAGTTCTCCTATGTGACTAGGGGCCAAAAAACCCACCCAACATAAACACCCTTTCATTGTACATGACCACCCTTTCATTATACACGACCATGAGATAAATGAACATAGTTTCCATGCATATTGTCAAATAGGAGCTCCAAGGTACCATTGGTATGAAAGAAGAAAACACATGACCAACTCCATAAAAAATAAGATCCACAACCATGAGCTTCTAGCACCCAAAATAAATCCCATTGATAATATCCATCCAAGAGTTAAATAACATGGCTTTAAATCTCACAAATATGTAAAACATTGTTAACACATAGAACACCCACTACAACTTACAAGCCTCCAACTTTCCAAGAAAGCTAATGAGCCTCTTCTTACAAGTCCAAAGGATTTTACTCTAATCTAGCTCTAATACCATATGTTGGAGAATTTCAATCTCTAATCCAATTATTTAACATTAAATTATGATACCAATTGGTGAGATACAAGGATTAGAATACTACAATATTGAAACATAAAAATTAGTCTACAAATATGAAATTGAGTGTTCTTAATCTTTTATTACCATGAATATATTTAATGAATTTAAATCAACAATCAAAAAAATCAACACACCATTATTATCACATAACACAATATTACATGGTGAAACCCTTGCAAAAAAAAAGTCACCATAAGATAGGAAACCATGTATTAACTTTGAAATCAAAATTATAATACAATAATACTTCTATTCTCCTCTTTTCGTCTAATTAGGAAAACATTGTGTACCTGTGAGAAATATCAAGCATCCAAATCTATTTTATTGTTTAAAACATTCCTTCTTGTTCTAATCTATTCTACTACTTACCACTAGCTTGTGGCTCCAATTTATAGGGTTTCATAAAAGGGGAAACCAATGGTGGTTTACAAAATAAGAGAAATCTCAACAAGAGATAATAAGGTGTCCATAAACAAATTTTTATGAATTCCCATTCCCAAGGAAACTCAAGAGTCACCCTCTTGATGCAAGAGCATCCTTGGTTGCAAAGCAATCCTGTATCAACCAAAAATAGTTATTTGTTGCATTTAGTATTAGTTTCAGTTGTTCATTCCATATTTTACCACATCATTGTTTCTCAGCTCATGGGTAGGATATAGCATCTACACATCAACATCTACCAGATATCCAAAATTCACATCATTTGTAGTTGTTTGTTGAAAGTTATCGCTCTTAGAATCTCATTGTGTTACCAATCAGAGCATTTGGGGCTGACTTGTACATATTTATTAGTGAAGACCTATTCTAGATTATGCAGAGCCTAATTGGACATCATACAAGCATCTTGGGTTAGTTAGGACCTATCTTGGAGATTTGCAAGTTAATTCATTTCGTGTGGAGCTAATTCTTCATAGCTTGAGGAAAACATTCATACATGACTATTCACTGGGTTATTAACCCTTGTGGCTAACATAAACTTTTTTTATAGCTTGAGAAGCATATTTATAAGCATTTTTAATCATCTAGGATTCATTCAGTTATTAGTTAGTTGTTCATGATCAGATAGATTCATTACATTTTACACAAAACCCTTTGAGGGCATGTAATAAGGACTATTGGCTAGTTGTATTGTTGAAGCCCTTGTGGCAGGCCTGTGAGCCCTGGATATTCACCCTTGTGGCAAATGTTACATGTAAGCATTCCATATTAATGAAGATTCATGTTTGCATATCAGTTTTTTGAGTTGTTTTCGTTGTGTTGACTCATTGCTACACGGTTCTAACTGTTCCTTCTGGAACCCTCCTATTGTGATTGCAAAAAGTGGTATTAGAGCGAGTTTTCAATTCCTAAAGGAATTCCTTGAGGTGAAAATATTGCTGAATTGAGGAAAGCTACATTTATTTTCAACCGATCATCGATTGTGAGGTAGTTGAAACTTGAAACCCTTGTAGCTAGATTGTCGAATTGAGGTAGTTGTATCGATTTGAGGGGAGATATGCCGCTAAGGAGAGTTCCTGCTATAACGAATGTTACTGGAGGAATGGATGAAATGTTAGATATGATGCATGAGATGCGAGTTAGGTTAGATGCTATTGAAGAAGATCAAAGGCAAGGCATAAACCCTAGGCAAAATGATGAAAGTGATGATGAAGCAAAACATGTGCGAATCAAATTGTAGAAACCCTAGATGATGAAGAAGAAGAATCAGATCAAGTAAAGATTTTGAAAGTGATCTAAAAGATTGGAAAGTTACCTAGAGTTGAAATTCAAAACTACGTGGGAAATTTGAATCTTGAAGAGTTGATTGATTGGATAAATGAAATGGAGGAATACTTCGAATATGAAGAAATTGAAGATCTGGAGAGTTAGATTTGTGAAAACAAAATTGAAAGGTCATGCTACATTGTGGTGGAAAGAAGTTCAATTAGACTAAAATAGAAGAGGCAAAAGAATCATCAAATGGGACAAAATGGTGACAAAGATGAAGAATCAATTCATACCAGTAGATTATGAACTAGAATTGTCGAAGAGATTGCAAAAATTGAGGAAAAAAGAAAGATCTGTGAAGGAATATACTAAATAATTATATAAGATGATAATCAAAATCAGTCATAGTGAAGCAAGCAAAGAAAAAGTTGCAAGATATATCAACGGATTAAGATCTTGAACATTCAAGAAGAATTGAGCCTGGTGAAGATGAAATTTGTTGAAGAAGCATACCAGTTTGCATTGAAAGTAGAAGATCTAAGCTAAGCAAGAAGTTTGAATAGAGGAAATGAAGTGCAAGAGGAATATTTCAAAAGAGTGGAACCCAATTTGGAGAGCGAAGATCCTATGTGGAGAAGAAAAAGGATCTGAAACCCTGCTAGAGCAAAGAAAAGGGTGCTAAACCATATCACATCTAGGAAGAGAGGATATAAATTTTTACCATAGTAACAAAGGAGGTCATAATTCTTACTGTAGTGATGGATACTAGAGAGATGAAGGAAGATTTGAGAGAAGATCATTTGGAGGAACCTGTTTCAAGTGTGGAGGTGAAGGGCATAAAGAATTCAAGTGTCATTAAGGATGTTTCAAAAAGAAACCTGAACATACTAGAAGAGCAACTTATGTGGAGGGACAACATGTTGGATCCCCTAATTCAATTGGAAAACCCAAGAAAGGTGAATCATTGGTGATGAGAAGAGATTTAATGCATGAAGAAGTGATTGAAGAACTACCACAAAGGAAAAGTCTATTTAGAACCAATGTAAGTCCAGAGGAAAGGTATGTAAGGTTATCATTGATAGTGGTAGTACTGATAATCTAGTTTCAAAAGAGATGGTAACCTAGTTGAACTTGAAGAGATTGAAACATCCAAACCCCTATAAGATAGCATGAATTCAAGATGAGCATAAGATATTGGTAAATGAACAATGTTTGGTGAAATTTCATATTGGGTCATATAGGGATGAAGTATTGTGTGATATTATGCCTATGGATGCATGCCATTAACTGTTAGGAAGACCATGACAATATGATAAGAAAGAAATTCATGAGGGAAGAAGGAATACTTATATACTTTGACATCAAATGGAAAGAGAATCAAGTTGATACCTTTGGAGGAAGAGGAGAAGGATGAATTTTGTGCCACTGCCAGACTATGTTTAGTAGATGGCATTAAAAGGCATAGGACAATTGAGAGGGGGGGGTGAATCAGTTGTCACCAAATTCAAACTCAAAACTTCACACACTTGACAACTTCACAACCACACTATTTTGTTATTAAGTATGAACATGAAAGACAGATAATAGAAAGAAAAAACAACATAATGAACACTAGATTTTACGTGGAAAACCCAATAAGGGAAAAACCATGGTGAGGATTAACTCATAATATAAAGTGATTCCAAAAGTCGAATATATAAGGCTCACTACCTAGAATAGGACCACCCACTGTTTGGATGCAAAAGCTCACTACTTACACAAGGAGGCTCACTACCTACAAAAATGATTACAAAACAAAAATGGCTTCATAGCCAAAATGAATTGATAAGAGTACACCTAACAAGTGCTGATTCAGTTCTGGTGATGATCAATAAACTGACTTAACACACTTCATCATTTTCACACTTCTTCACATTCACATCAATGCAATTCGTCTCTTCACAATCTTCAAAATTGTCTGACATATATATTTGACCCATTACACCAATGAAAATGTTTGGTAATTGGTGGAATGGGTATAGTTAGGATGTATTTTGTGTTGGTGAAGTTTGCAGGAGCAGGGGTCAAGGATTTGGGTAGATTAGTTGATGCCCTAGGTTGAAAACTTTAAGTTTTGGGCAGTTAAGTTGCATAGAGGGTAGGGTTTGAAGAGAAACACTTTGGGAGGTGTTTGAAATGTTTGGGAATGATTAGGTAGACATATTTTGACATGTTAGAAGTCTTGGTTTGAAGGTTGGAGGCCTGAAGAACAAAAACCTAGTGGTGACCTATATACTTAAGCCTAATTAGGCCTTTATGCAAGTGTAGCAGTAGATTTTTGAGGGTTATGTTCCAAATAAACCCCTTTTTATTTTGAGATATGTTATTAAAGGGATTAATGGGTATTCTAAACAGGTTTTAGGTTGAGGGTTGGAGGTATCATCTAAAAATTATGATAGAAATACCTTGTTTGCTGTGCTACAAGGAACAGTGCCAATTTGTGAAGGAATTCATTGAGTTTGAGGTGTTAAGAATTTGTCAAGGGTTTGGTTGAGTTAGTTATTGTTTACCCACATTTCTCTACATCAAATTGGTATCAGAGCATAGGTATAATATGAAGAAGGGAGAGAAAGTGTGAAACAAAAAGGAAAGTGTGAAGCAAAAAGTGAACAAAATGCCTCCAAAAGGGAAAACCATTGCTAGAGAAGTGAATGAGTTGAAGGAAAAGCATGCTAGAGAGATGAAAGAGTTGAAAGAGAGACTTGCTACTATGGAAATAGTCAGAAAAGAGGTATGGTCATGGGTGATTAAAGTGACTCTGAAGAAGAAGAAGAGGAGACTGAGGAAGACGAGGAATAGGAATTGGATCTTGATGATAAGAGGATGGCTAAGTTGCTGAGAGCAATCAAGGAAGATAAACCCAAGGTGAAGATTGACGTACCTAAGTATGAAGGTAATTTGAATGATGAAGAACTTTTGGATTGGATTGCAAAACTTGATAATTACTTTGAGTGTGAAGATGTACCTGAGGAGCAAAGGGCAAAGATTACAAAAACCAAGTTGAAGGGTCATGGACTATTATGGTGGGATTATGAGAAAAATAAAAGGAGAAAGAGAGGCAAGTCAAAAATTATTTCTTGGGATATAATGGTGGCTAGTTTTAAGGGTAAGTTATTACCATTAGATTATGCAATTCAAATGTTTAAGAAACTTCAAGGTTTGAAATAAAAATAAATGGATGTCAAAGCCTATACTAAAGAATTTTATAAGTTGAGTATAAGGGCAGGTCACATGGAGGATGAAGTGGAGAAGGTTGCTAGATATCTGAGTGGATTAAGATTTAACATCCAAGATGAGTTAACTTTGGAAAATCCAAGAATGGTTGAGGAGTGCTATCAAATGGCAATAAGGGCTGAAGAAAAACTTAAAAGAAGGCAAGAAAAAAAAAACTAAAGGTAGAGGCAACAATAATATAGGAAGAGGGACATTTTCTACTCCAAGGTAGTCTTATGAAAGTCAAGAAGACACATGCAAGGACAAAGAAAAGGTTGCTGATGCAAGAGGTGGATTTAGAAGTGGTAGATCAAGCTTTAGAGGAAGATTTGGAGGTCAAGGAAGAGGCTCACAAGGATTCACAGGAAGATGCTATCAATCCAACAAACTTGGACACCAAGCATGGTAGTGCAATGAAGTTCCAGCCTCTAGTTCACATGGAGGTGAAAGAAGAGATCAATTGGTGCAAGAAGAGGATACTGAAAGTGTAAACTCTCCATCACAACATGCTACTCCTAAAGTTGGAGAATCACTAATGATAAGAAGAACACTCATCAAAGCATCAAAGGAGAAGGAGCCATCACCAAGAAGGACACTCTTCAAAACCACTTGTAAGTGCATGGGTAAGGTATGTAAGGTTGTAATTGATTTAGGAAGCACATATAACATGGTTTCCAATGAGATGGTTGAGAAACTTAGATTGCCTAGAATACCACATGATACTCCTTATAAAGTTTCTTGGTTGAATGAGGGTCAACATGTTTTGGTTAATGAACAAGTTTGGGTAGAGTTCAATATAGCCTAAGGGTACAAAGATAAGATTCTATGTGATGTATTACCTATGGATGTGTGCCATTTTATACTAGGGAGGCCTTTGCAATTTGATAGGCATGATTTTATGATGGTAGGAAGAATACCAATGAGATAGAAAAAGATAGAATCTCTTTTACTTTGACACCCTTGAAAGAAGATGATAAGGGACAAATTAAGCAAGCTAATGTGATTATGGTAGGTAGGAAAGAGTTTGTAAATGTAGAGGGAAAGGAGGATAGGAACCTTGTAGCCACTCCTAGACTTGGAGATGCTAGGAAATTAGATTTGAAGAATGATTCAATTTTGGAGGGAAATGATATTGAGATGGTGTCAAAATCAGATTTGTTGAAGGTCAAAGATGAATTGATTTTGCAAATTCAAGGTTGGTTTAAAAGGTATGTTGATAAGAGACTAGAGGAGGTGTTCCATTCAATGTTTTCAGGAGAGGATAGTGGTCATTGTGTTTCTATCAAGTTAGAGGTTAGTGAACCTGATACAACAATAGTCATAGGGGTAGAGCATCAGATGGAAGAGAAGAAATGTAAAGGTGAAGAGATCAAAGTTGCACTACAAAGGCAAAAAGGAAAATTCAAACATACACCAAAGAAGCAGAACAAAGGAGTTCATTTCAAGAGTGAGAGAGACATGGTAACAGGTAAACATGCAAGTTTAACAACATTTCCAAGTAAGGAATAGGTCAAGGAGCATCTACTAAACAAACTTATGCAATTGGAGCATGACTTGGTGCCAAAGAGTTCAACAAGACAAAGGATGAAGCATGTTTTCAGTTTTTGGCTCATTGGAAGGGATTTTTTGATGGAGTAAGCACTTGGAGATTAGATAATGATTGAAGCAAGCATGGATTTTTTGTTGCAACATTGTCCTCAAGGGGACTTGAGTTCCTTTTGTCTGGGGAGTATGGTGCATAGGACCATAGCTCTTAATGGGAAAATGATGCAAAGTGATAGATGTTAGGTCATTTTGTTGATAATAGGGTCTTGAGGACCATTTATAATGTATGTAAGGTGTTTTGAGTCAATGTTAGGTTTCTAGGTGGGTTGTTGAGTCATTTTTGTAAAATGTTGCAAAATTGGCAAAAAGTTGTCAAGGCAATTTTGCAATTTTGGCTTTAAGGGAAGTTAAACGGTCAATGAGTTTAAAAGGTAGTTGGAGTCAATTGTTTTGGTTGGATTTTGATGTGTAATGCTTATATACCATGTAATGGTCGAAGCAAGTTTTTGAGAGTTGATTTGAAGATTGAAATTCAATAAAACTCTATTTTCTGTGTTGAAAAGGCCAAATTTGTTGCTACAGACCTTCTAGTACGACCTTGTACAACTTGTAGGAGATCTCTCATTCATTGAAATTGATTAACCAGTGAATAATCTATCATTTTGAATTGGTTTGACTCATTTTCATTGAGTTTGAAGTATTTTAGAGCATTTTTACCCAAAGCTGATTGAAACCCTGGTTTTAAGGGTTTGATTGGAAGAAAATGAATTATTCACCCATTCCATCGATGAAAGTATTTGGTAATTAGTGGAATGGGTATAGTTAGGATGTATTTTGTGTTGGTGAAGTTTTTGGGAGTAGGGGTCAAGGATTTGGGCAGATTGGTTGATGCCCTAGGCTGAAAACTTCAAGTTTTGGGCAATTAAGTTGCATAGAGGGTATGGTTTAAAGAGAAACACTTTGGGAGGTGTTTGTAATGCTTGGGAATGATTAGGAAGAAATATTTTGACATGTTATAAGTCCTAGTTTGAAGGTTGAAGGCCTGGAGAACAAAAACCTAGTGGTGACCTATATGCTTAAGCTTAATTAGGCCTTTATGCAAGTGTACCAACAAATTTTTGAGGGTTGTGTTCCAAAGAAACCCCTTTTTATTTTGAGATATGTTATTAAAGGGCTTAATGGGTATTCTAAATAGGTTTTATGTTGATGGTTGGAGGTCTCATATGAAATCTATGATAAAAATACCTTGTTTGCTATGCTACAAGGAATAGTGCCAATTTGTGAAGGAATTCATTGAGTTTGAGGTGTTAAGACTTTGTCAAGGGTTTGGTTGAGTTAGTTTGTGTTTACCCACCCTGCTCTACATTAGTAATTCAGGGATAGAAAAGAGTGAAGATATACCACAAAAATAAATTATAGAATTGTTGACAGAATACAAAAACATCATGTCAGAGAATGTACATCAGATGGTTTATTGCCTATTCAAAGTATCAATCATCATATAGATCTCATATTGGGAGAAATTTTTCCAAAAAAAGAAACACATAGAATGAAACCAACAAAGAATGTGGAGTTTAACCGACAGATATAAGAGTTGTTGAGGAAAGGATTGATCAAAGAAAGTTTGAGCCCATGTGTAGTACCTACTATACTTGCACCAAAGAAATATGGAGATTGGAGAATGTTTACAAATTCAAGAGAAATCAATAAGATCATTTTCAAATATAGATTTCCATTGCCAAGGATGGATGACATTATGCGATGTTTGAGTGGAGAAAAATATTTCACAAAGATTGATCTCAAGAGTGGGTATCATCATATCAGGATCAAAGAAGGAGATGAATGGAATATTTCAGAATTTAAGACTAATGAAGGATTGTATGAGTGGTTAGTGATGCATTTTGGATTCACCAATGCACTGAGCACTTTCATGAGATTAATGAATGAAGTATTAAAGAAATTCTTGGGTAAGTTTGTCATTTTTTACTTGGATGATTTTTTGATTTTCAGTAAGACTAGAGAAGAGCATTTGTGGCACATCTGAAAAGTATTGTAGAGGTTGAGAGAAGGGAAGTTGTTGATTAATGTCAAGAAGTGTAGTTTCATGAAGACAAAGTTGGTATACCTAGGATTTGTTATCTCTATTTAAGGATTGAAGATGGATCTAGAGAAAGTGAAAACGATTTTAGATTGACCTACACTAGTAAACATTGGAGAAGTAAAATAATTCCATGGATTAGCTAGTTTCTACTAGAAGTTTATTAGAAGTTTCAATAGTGTTTGTAACCCTATGACATAGACAATGAGAGGAGATAAGGACTTTAAGTGGACATCTAGAGCACAAAAGAGTTTTGAATTGTTGAAACAGAAGGTGACAAAGCAACTAGTATTAGCATTATTGGATTTTGATAAAGTATTTCAAGTTGATTGTGATACAAGTGGAAATGCAATTGGAGTGGTATTGAGTTAAGAAGGAAGACCTGTAGCCTATTTCATTGAGAAGATGAACGATACCAAAAGAAGATACTCAATTTATGATAAGGAATTCTATGCCATAATTCAAGCCTTGAAGAAGTGGAGACATTATTTTTTGCCTAAGGAGTTTGTGTTGTATACAGATCATCAAGCCTTACAGTATTTGAATAGTCAAGGAAAATTAAATCAAAGACATGAGGTGGGTTGAGTTCTTGTAGAGTTATACATTTGTGTTAAAGCATAGGAGTGACAAGTCAAATAAAGTTGCAGATGCATTGAGCAGGAGGAGGAACTTGTTGAAGCATTAGTATTTGAGGAATTAAAGCATATGTATGAGGATGATGTAAATTTTGGTGAAGCATGGAGAGAATGTCAAGAAAGTTAGTACTAATAGATCGAAGCCAATGGTTGGATTATTTTATTCAAGAAGGTATGTTATTCAAGGGAAATCATTTGTGTATACCAAGGAATTCAATGAGAGATATAATTTGATCAAGGAAAAGCATAGTGGAGGATTAGTAGGACATTTTGGAGTAGATAAGACAATAGCTTTGGTAAGTGAACACTATTTTTGGGCACAAATGTACAAGGATGTAAGGAAGTGTGTTCAAAGTTGCAGAATTTGTCAAGTTGCAAAAGGGATTAGTTAGAATATTGGATTGTACAAGCCATTGATAGTACCAGAGAGACCTTGCAAAGATTTGAGCATGTATTTCATTTTGGGATTTCCAAGAACACAGAGAGGTTGTGATTCTATTATGGTTGTAGTGGACAAACTTTCTAAAATGATACATTTTATTCCTTGTAAGAAGACTAATGATGCTATGCATGTTGCTGACCTATTTTTCAAGGAGATTGTGAAATTGCATGGATTACCTAAGAGTATTGTTTCAGATAGAGACACCAAATTTATTGGATATTTTTGGAGGACATTATGGAAGCAGATGAAGACAAATTTGAAGTTCAGTTCAACATATCACCCATAGATGGATGGAAAGATAGAGGTAGTAAACAAAATTTTGGGTAACTTGTTGAGATGTTTGGTTGGATATAAGGTAAGAAGTTGGGATATAGTTTTACCACAGGTAGAGTTTCCATACAATAATTCAGTGAACCGAAGTACAGGGAAAATATCATTTCAGATAGTTACCAAAGCAAATCCTAGAGGAGTTGCAGAGTGAAGGGGCATTAGTATGGAGAACAAAAGGAGTGTGAAGGTAGAAGAGTTTGCAAATCTCATGGAGACATATTGCATAATTAGGTCTGGAAGCATTTGGAAGACATGAACAGTCAATATAAGGAGAAAGCAGATGGGCACCAGAGACGTAAGGAATTTTCTATTGGGAATGAAGTGATGGTATATTTGAGAAAGGAGAGATTTCTAGTCGATACATACAATAAGTTCAAGAAGATGAGGAAATTTGGACCGTGTAAGATACCTAGGAAGTTTGATCTAGGAAATGCATATGAAGTGGAGTTATTAGAGACATTGGGTATATCACATATTTTCAATGTGTCGGACATCTATGAATTTCATGAGGGAAAATAAAGTGGTAGTAGTGATGAAGTGGATTTGAAGGAGCAGTTACCACATCAGGAACCAGAGGAGATTGAGTAGATTTTGGATACCGAAACAAGAAGATGTGCTAGGAACAAGCAGTACAAAGAATATCTTGTGAAGTGGAAAGGTAGACCTGTGGAAGATTCATCATGGATTTCTTAGGCTGAGGTTGACCATATAGGTTTTCCTCTTAGCCCTAGAAAGTGAGGGACTCACTTTTCTTCCAATCCCGGTTGTTTGATGTAGGAGCATCCCTGGTTGTAAAGCAATCTTGTATCAACCAAAAATAGTTCTTTTCTTGCATTGCATTCAGTAGCAATTTCAGTAGTTCATTCTGCATTTTACCACATCATTGTTTCTCAGCTCGTGAAGTAGGATATATCATCTACACATCTTCATCTACCACATGTATCCAAAATTCACATCATTTACAGTTTTCTGTTGAAAGTTACTACTCTCAAAATCTCACTGTGTTACTAGTCAGAGCATTTGGGACATACCTAGTCCAGATTTCTTTGTTTGGGCCTATTCCAGATCACGTGGAGCCTAATTGGACATCATACAAGTATCTTGGGTTAGTTAGGACCTATCTTGGAAATTTACAAGTTAATTCATTTCATGTGGAGCTAATTCTTCATAGCTTGAGGTCAACATTCATACATGATCATTCATTGGGTTATTAACCCTTGTGGCTGATGCAAACCTATTTTGGAGCTTGAGAAGCATATTTATAAGCATTCTTAATCATCTAGGATTTATTCATTTATCAGTTAGTAGTTCATGATAAGATAGATTCATTCAATTTTACAAAAATCCCTTCGAGGGAATGTAATAAGGCTTGTTGGCTAGTTGTATTGTTGAAGCCCTTGTGGAAAGCTTGTGAGCCCTAGATATTTTCCCTTGTGGCCTATGTTGCATGTAAGCATTCCATATTAATGAAGATTCATGTTCACATATGATGACTCATGATTGGATTAAACTGTGGTTAATATTATGGGTAAAGCTATCGTTGTAATTCAATCTTAATTTGGGTAGATGGTTTGAATCAATTCATGAGAGTTCTATAGTTTCCTTAGTTTACTCCTTGATGTCAATCTAGGGGTCATGAACTTGTGAAATATATTGGGGCTATTTTCTTAAGGGCTGAACCTATCAAACTAAGTGTGAATGGATGCAACTACTTAGTCTATGTTTGTTATGAAATCTAGCTCTCAAACCTCCTATCAGTTCTATGATAGGAGCCTATATCGAAACAATCTACAACATAAACCGATTAACACAAAATAGTAAATAACATTTCTATTCCACACAAAGAACAAAATATAATTAAAAGGAAAAACTAAAATAAAATGCACTAAACTTTACTCATGCATATTTGATAATCACACTAATCAATGTTTATAGAGTATCACACGTTGAACGAAACTCATACGCATTTAACAATAAACAATGATAGAACTGCAACCTGGTTCAAACATAGAGAAATGAATGTAAAACTAAAATGCTTATTACCACATAATGCAATCTTATTGTAGTAATCATCGGGTAATCGATGAAGTGGGCCCTTCCTTCTTTGATTATCGGTGATGAGGCTCAAGAACACCAGCTACTCCACGCTAATCAATGTTCATTCAAATAACTTCACAGTATTTAAGTCGCAAAAATAAGTCTCTATCAATATATTATTATCATCTATGTAAATTGAGTCTTGGCTTACATATTTATAGATACCATAGACTGATTAAACTTATAACTACAGCTGGATAAAAACATATAAGAGTCTTTGTTTGTTTCAGCCTGCGACCAACAACCTTAAAAGATAATTGAAAATAGCTTATAGTCTTTTTTCATCATTTCAAAATGACATAACAACTTGAAATAGACAAATACAACTCAACACTAGTTTAACCAAAATGACAAATGACCCTCGAACCGTCTCAACTTCACTCCACCGATGCCCTCGTTCATGTGCTATCCATTAAGCATCCCTTACTACCAAAATCACAAAGATAATCAATAAAAAATCAAAGGATTTTGATATATTCATAGGTTTTCATCTTTCCTTGTATTTTATAAAATATCTTCAACTCATTAAAAAATGGTGACAGGAGCAGTGAAAAATACTATCAAGTGACAAAGTTTAAAGGCAAATAAAAGGTAAAATAAAGACATATTTTACCCCCATCAACTCACAATGTCATAGTCACAAACTCACAATACTTTGATACCAAAATGATAACAATTAACAGGAAACACTAGATTAAAAAGCAAAAACACAATGACAGTCAACAAAATGGTTTAGTTTTAGCCTATGCACTTTAAAGGATATAAAAACAATGTTCATCAACTATATAAGCCATAATATTTGACTTCAATTCCAACAATGACTATGAGAAACTTATTTAAGCCTTGATTCTTTACCCTGGAGCCAAGAACTTGTATTCTCATTCAATTAAATTGAAAAGATCACAAAATACAACACCACACATTGCATTCTCATTGATTAAATTGATGATTAATACAAATCATAGAATCGATGATGCCTGTTATCAGAATACACATTGTCAATCAAATGGGACATTGAAAAAACAACCAAATCCATTCAACTTTGTAGTCTCAACCCAAATTTCACGATGGGCAAGCAGTCATCAGTTTGTTTCAAAGTTTCAACACCCAAAACTCCATAAAATATCGTTCTTTCCTTCCATGTTCTTTTCCCCTCGTGCCTTTTTCCCTCTGTTGTCCAGAACAGTCCACTTCCAAACTTCAAGATCAACTTCCCTTCGCCTTCTACTTGGCGTCCTCCTCTCTCTGTTTGCTGCAAAGTCTCTGCACCTCCTCTACACCTGCATTTATTTCCATTTTGGCTACACACACATCTCTCACTTGTTGCACCGTAACCTTTGTATATTGGTCTCTCCTTCATCTATCGACATCCTCCAAATGGTTTATCACTGCCTACACAAGAATAATCATCTAGGTCAAGCTCCCAACAAAGTATAATCAAGATGAAATTAAATTTTTTCCTGTTGATTCAACCTCCAATCAAATAGATTCATACATACCAACAACCAATAATCCCCCAACTGAATATAACCACCCTCGCTTCTTGTGCAATGATAAGAAGAAAAATTCACAAACTTGTTACCACACCAAACTCGCCACCTCACCAAACTCGCCACCTGTCACAAGGCCACCAACAAAAAACAAAAGAAATAAAACCACAATCAAAATTTGCAAACCAAAATGTGGCGATGCCCTTGCATTAGGCTCCCCAGGGGCCAAAACATGTGCTCCCGCACATGAGAGCATTGACCATAAATTATGTCACTATTTTTTTCTTCAGCGTCTTCTAACGTCGCTTCGAAACAATTGCCATGTTTCTACAACATTGTTGTGCACTATTCTTCTCTTCACTTTTCATCTTCCTTCGCCAAACATCCACATACAAATAGATATGAACAATTATACAGAGATGAATGATCACATTTTCTTTTTCAAACTTTTTCACCGTTGACATCTGTCTTCCAACTTCATCAAAATCATCCACATACTTATATAAATCTGCACTTACTATCCTATACTCTTTTGCACATTCTAGGACTTTTATCATCTCAAATGGAAATAAAACATCATCCACACAAATTGAAAATAAATTTACGTCTTCTTTTCTTGCTGCAACAACTTCGTTATCATCAACTACCAACTTCGTCTTTGTATCCTTCGCTGTCTCATTTGTCTTCACACCTTCACTAGTGAGCTTTTCCTTCCACTATTGTCCTATCGCTGTAAATTATACCCACAAATATTCTGCACTTGTTGCACCTTCTTCAAATTCCAAATCTGTAATTTCTTCACCATTCATCTCTTTTCCTTCCATATATGCTCCTTATTTTTGTTCTTCCTTCTTCAATCCTTCATCATACCTTGCTTCCCACTGTCACTATCCATTTCTTTTATCCTCTCTTTTCAAGGCTGCCACACCTTGTCTTCTTTTCTTCACAATCAACTTTATCAGCCACTTCAACTTCTTTGTCATGGGCCAATACCAATCACACTCTTGGCTTTCTTTCCTCAATCCTTTGCTTCACCAATAACTTACATCTCTCCAAATCTCTTCTCAACTTCACCATTTCTCTGTCCAATTATGAATCTTACTTCTCTCCGCTTTTCCTCTTGCCTAGTCTTTTGGTAACTAGGTTCTTCACATTAACCTGTCAATCTGCAATACACATCTCTCTAAGAATAGATGAACATAACTAGCTTCTTCATCAAACCCTTTTGAAATTCTAACTTCCTCTTCCCAAACCTTTTAGGCTCAGATACCCAAATGATGACTCACAATGTCACAGTCATAAACTCATAATACTCTAAAACCAAAATGATAACAACAATCAATAGGAAACACTAGATTAAATGCAAAATCACAATGACAGTCAACAAAATGCTCCAGTTTTAGCCTATGCACTTTAAAGGATATCAAAACAATGTTCACCAGCTATATAAGCCACAATATTCGACTTCAATTCCAACAATGACTATGAGCAACTTATTTAAGCCCTGATTCTTTACCCTGGAGCCAGGAATGTGTATTTTCATTCAATCAAATTGAACAAATCAAAAAATACAACACCACATGTTGCATATTAAATTGATGACTGATTACAAATCATAGACTCCATGTTGCTTGTTATTAGAATACACATTGTCAATAAAATGGGACGTTGGAAATAGCAACCAAATCCATTCAACTTTGCAGTCTCAACCCAAATTGCATGATGGGAAAGCAGTCATCGATTTGTTTCAAAGTTTCAACACCCAAAACTCTAGCAACTGTCGTTCCTACCCTCCAAATTATTTTCCCCTCATGTCTTTTTCCCTCTGCTATCCAAAACAGTCTGCTTCCTTCCAAACTTCAGGATCAACTTCCCTTCCCCTTCTACTTGGCGTCCTCCTCTCTCTATTTGCTGCAAAGTCTCTGTGTCTCCTCTACACCTACGTTTCTTTCCATTTTGGCTATGCACACATCTCTCACTTGTTGCGCCACAACCTTTGCATATTGGTCTCTCCTTCATCTATCATCCTCCAAATGGTTTATCCCTGCCTACACAGGCATAACCGTCTAGGCCGCGCTCCCAACAAAGTATAATCAAGATGAAATTTTAAAAATCTCGCCCTATTGATTTAGCCTCCAATCAAATGGATTCACACATATTAACAACCAATAATCCCCTAACCGAATGTAACTACCCTCACTTCTTGTGCAACGATCAGGAGATAAATTCACAAAATTTTACCACATTGAACTCGCCACCTGTCACAAGGCCAACAACGAAAAACAAAAGAAAGAAAACCACAATCAAAATTTGCAAACCAAAATGTGGTGATGCCCTTGCATCAGCATATCAATTTTTTGAGTTTTTTCCGCTGTGTTGACTCATTGCTACATGGTTCATACTGTTCCTTCTAGAACCCTCCTACTGTGACTACACCACCTCTTGTCTCTTAAGTTTCCAAGCCTCATGGAAAACCTCTAGAATACCAGGAGTCACTCAAGAAAAATAAAAAAATATTTGTCCTCACCCTTCCAATATCCTAACTTGAGGAATACCAAAAGACATATGTGCAAAACTCAAGAGTCATCCTCCACTCTTTCTAAGTGCTTCATTTGGAGGCAAAAATTTAATTAATATATTGTCTCCACAAATCACCTTTACCTTTCCTGATGAACCCCCTCCTTCCTTATGAATGTATTACAAATAACAGGTGGAATTAAATATGTACAAATTAATTTCTAATAATAACACCTTAAGTGACTACGGACACTTTACAAGGATGTTAGGATCATGTAAAATTCTATAAGATTTATAAGGTAGATGACACCTAAATCCTAATAGAAAAATGTATGTAGTTTGGAGTGACACTAAAATTTGAATACCAAGTGATTTGAAATTTGGGATATTTTAATATATTATGTATATACACATCACATATTCTTGGGTAGCATCTATCACATATATTCGTACGTACATATACCATGTGTCATCTTTTATATATATATCCTTTTCATCATGTCTCTTACTTGTAGCTAAATACTTATGTATCCTTATCCTAATGTCACTGGCATGTGTCATTCTATGTGTCCTTGTGTCTTTCCATTCTTTGAAAGGTACTTAATGATGCTATTTTATATCATAGTAGTCTTTTGATGATTGTTGGTTCATCCTATTTATGATTCCTAACCTACCAACAACCTCTTAGGGCCTAATCAATTGTCTTTTCCTTAAGTTTTATTTTTCTATCGAAATGGAGGCATCATATTATTTTTTCGTTGTTTATGTAATATATTAGGTGTTTGTAGTTAATATTTATCTTTTCATATGTACAATCCCATATTTACACCATGTACTAAATTATTTGTGTAATTATTGAAAGGTCCATATTCTATCTATCTATAATGGTAAGAGTAGCTAGTTTTCTAAATTTTGGAATGAATTGATGTATTTATTAAAGAATATTTGATATAATTAATATGTGGATCTTACCTCTAACCCCGACTCCATTTATGTTATATAGATTTCACTCTTATTTTCTTTGTTGGCTATGTTATGTCTAGATATTTTATAGTTGTAATTGTGATCCGTCTAGACGGGCAACGATATTGTACTTTCTTGAGATTTGTATAATTTGAGCCTCTATGGTGTTTATTTGAGATTTTTGACCATGACGATTTGTGGCTAGTTGGTGTAGTATTAATATAATATTGAGATGTTATTGCAAGACTCCTTTAGTTTCTTAATTTTTTAGTTTAAGTCCTTTTGGTTGTTTATCCACTTTTATCATGATCGACTCAATCTTCCTTATTATTTTCTATGATTTATTTCATATTATTCTATTTTTCTACTTCCAACCACTTGTTTGATTTAGCAATCCTTGTATTTCTCCTTCTAATCGAGGGTTTCAATTATTGTTAATGAATCTATCTATATATGTGAGCATTGTTGTTGTATCAATTGGATAATCTTCTCCACGCCTTCTTCTAGTGTGATATTTTTATGAATAAAATCACATTTTATATTGTTAGAAAATATCTCTCATAAATCTATCTTTTGTATTGGTGATATCTTTGCAAATTGTTGGAAATAGAGCTTGATCTTGTTAAAGGTCTATTTCTCGGGTGTTTTCACAATTATATTTGGAGCCCATTTTAGATACATATTTAAATCGTAAAAATGTTATTTTTCATTGCAAATCTAGACCATAATTATTAGGTTGTAGATTTGATAGTAGAGGTTATGTTGGAATTTTTTTCCCTATAAGCCCCATTGTTTACAAGGGTATTGAATTATGGTTGGGTATTGTGTATTGTGCATGTGGAGACTGTGATAGAGAGAATATGAAGCTGTAGTGGACGTGCTATAGGTTGTATCCCTTCATTTTGCTAGAAAAATAAAGAGGAAAGATTATAAGTTTCTCTATGGACATATCTCATATTGGGTGAACCATGTATATATGCGTCTTTATGTTTTGTGTTATTTTTTATATTTTTTAATTTTGTACTCATTTTATTGTATATTGCTCTGTGATCCTATTACTAACACAAAGTCAGCATGGGGTTCTAATGAAGAATGCATGAGTATGTTTGGACTTACTATCAATATTGAAGTTGGTTGATTTTTTTATTCAAATATTCCTTTATCTTTCTCATTATGACACTAACCAATTATTTAGGTGGATTGAACGATTATGTTTATGCTTGAACCTCTATTTCTAGTTTCCATTCTTTTTCCTTATCTCCTCCAATTTATTGACATAGACCATCACTAAGGTCTATTTCTACTAAAGCCATTCCTTATATATTTACTAGTTTCTCTAGCTATTATGGATGTGGTGGTGATGGAAGTGATGTAGTACTTTTAAATTTTTTCCTTATGTGTTCATTTACTTTCTTAAAAATTAATATAGGCTTGTTGAGCAATTGCAACATCCTCTTCATATTTTTTAATATTTTGTTTGTTTGGGAATAGGGTATATACCCTATGTTTTATTAAATAAATTCTCAATCCTATATAATTTATAGATTGCTTCTTATTTTTAGGGAGAGATTTGAGTATTTAACTAGTTCTTCCATTAATCTTATTTTAATTGATATATTGATGTTAAAATATCCCTCTCTTTATTTAACATGATTTTGTAGAACTATTTTTATATCCTTCAATGATTTTCTCTATGGAGTAAAGTATAGTTCTAATGAATTTAACCATTGTCTACATAATTACCTCTTTATTTTTTGTGGTGGTTATGTAAGTATCCATGGGCCACTTCTAATGACTTCCTTCCTATGTATAATGTTTTGAATAATTTATTCACATCTAGAGAAAGTTCTTGAGCTTCCTCTTAGATTGCTCTATGCTATATTCTTTGTAGTAGTTGTTCTACCTTTCTATTTTCTTTTCTTCCTCTTCTAAATTATCATCCCACTATATCAATTTTCTTTGTGCTCTTTATTTTTTCTTATTGGTTTTTTTTGTTTCCTAATCGACTCCTTATTTTTCTTAGAGCTTATTTGTAATAGGAATTCTACAATTTCTTTATTGGAGTTTTGTCTTGTAGGGGGATATCTTCTATCTAAAATATTTATATTTTAGTATATTTCCTCTTTTCCTCTCTTTGCATTTGGTATTCTAGTATTGTTTTTCCATTTTTCAATGGAGTGATTCCACTATCAACTCATAGTCATTTTGATTACTATATTGGAGGTTTTTTGGCTTGGTTCTTTGTAGTTTTTTGATATATCCTCAATTATTGGAGGAAGAGGATCTTTCTTGGATTTATTTTATTTAGATATTTTCTCCAAGTTTTCTTCTCAATTTTCTAGAATTTGAATCTTTGTATTGAAAGAACTTACATGATAGAAGAATATAAAAAGAAATATGCTACGAATACTTAGTAATACTATGATAATTTGAGGGGGAAACCTCATAATCCTCTTTGAGGGGAATACTTCCAATATCCTTAAATAAGAACATGTAACTCAATCTAATAATAATAACTAGCCACTAGCTTAGGTGTATATACCTAGAATTATGCCTTGGTTTCCACCTAGGCCAACTTAGATACCTAATTATAACCCTTAGAACAACCTAACTACCTAGATATGATTATAATAATTGTTATATAACTTATTTAAGAGTTAAGTTAGTCAGAAGATGACTACTTATTGTTGGAGTAGCCGATATTTTCTTGCAAACTCAAAACAATCCACAAATGAACATACAAAATGAGAAAATATCATAAGCATGTGATGTCTTGTAAAATTTACAAATGATCCTTTCTTATAAAGGCAAGAAAGAAGAGGTGAGAAGGTAGGATTCAAACTTTGAATACTCATCTGAGTATGAAGAAAGTGTAGGACTATATGGACAAGTATTGAGACACTTGGTGAGTCTACATGAGGTGAGAAAAAAATCTAAATAACCTCTAAGTGAGCTTAAGTGTAGCATGGACAGGACTTATTAAGTATGCTAAATTCTAGAACTAGTTTGATAATACCTCTTTTTAGACTAACACTCCCATTAAGTGGTACTTAGGGAGTAAACTAAATAGTGAAAAGATGAGTCCTGACAACAAGGCCTAATAAGGTACTCATGTATAATAATGATCTCTCAGAAATGGAGAAAAAGGAGAAAACCCAACAAGAACAAAAATAATCTCCAAAAGAGAGAAAGAGAAGGGTAAGACCACTTGAAAAGATGTCCCATGAAGATAGAAACACATGATGATGAACTCCTGAAGCATGTCAAAGTTGTAAAACTTGCCAAAGATGAACTAGTGTTTGCTGGAATGAACGAACCTCCAAGAAATGTAGATCAAGATAAGAGATACAAAACACTACATAGTGAACATATAGAAAACTACTCAACCATGAATACACATATGACAAAAAGGAAATCAAACTCTATGAAGTTAGATGCAAATAGTACTATTATTTTGGAGTATGATCAATAACTACACAAGTATCATGTAGTACACTATAAAAATGTGTATCATAGTGCTCCACATAAGTACTATAATCTCACAAAATATGATCCATTGAAATAACCCCCTATAAGAGAGATAAAGATAGGTGGTTTATGAGACCCCCAAAAAGTAGAAGGTTTGTCCACTGCTTCATTGAAACCAAGGAAGAATTAGCATAACATTGTGATAATTCCCCCCTTAATGCTGATGAGGAAGAGGTATAGGTAGACCAACTAAAATTGGGTAGAAAAGTGTGCACAATAATGTAGACCCAACATCAGATTCAAAAATATGTACAAGAAACTAAAAAAGGGTGTGGATCAAGGCACACATGCATGAGGCAAGAATCACATGGCATTTTACTATGATGGTAAATTAGGGCACTACACAACCCTCCATTACACTTTATAATTCAATGTAAGTACAAAATTCCCTGCCTAAGGAACACACATTCAACTGTTGTGGAACTTTATATGAGTGCATTTACAAACATATTTATTGTTTTGAGTTCTTACAAGTTTATGTCATGAGGTGGAAAACGAAGATATATATCGAGTATACTTTTCAAACCTTAATAAAATGATAAAAATAAAAAAATGAAAACCCCCATTATTCAAATCATGAGCCCCTTGAAATGATAGAGTGATATGAAACTTTCTTTTAGTGCATGAAAAATTCTACAAAGTGGAATTGATGTACAAAACCTCAAAATAAACATACTCAAAATTAAATTTTTTGAAACATATTCATCAAAAATTAATATCACCACTGTAAAGAGCACAAAAAATGATGCAGGTTAAAAAAAAAGAACCCAAAAAGGAGTTCAATGAGCCCCAATGAGCCCAAACAAGTCCTCTAAAGTTCCAAAAATGGGAATTGTGAGGGTGTCTTCTAAAAATCTGATTTTTAAAAAACTCCATACATCATACTATAAAAAAAGTCATACCAATAGATAGAGGACATAAAAAATAGTCAAAATGAAAATTGTTTTACTCAAAAAGATATCCATATGCTCGAGAATGAGGCTCTTGAAGTTGAGCCAAAAATCAAAATAGGCCAACGGTGAAGGGGAAAACTTGGGGATGAAAAATGATGACATCGGCAATGAAATATTCTAAAATTCCACTAAAATATTCCTCATGGCTGAAATATTCTAAAAACACTTTTCTTTTTTCCCAAAACCATTTAGAAAGTTCAAAATCGCCCTTCGAATGTTGAAAAACCACTAATCCTGGGTGTAGGTGGTTTTGGCTACACAATGCTAACATTAGCAAGGTATTGTGTAGGATGACTGCTGAAGTCATTATTGTGCAATACTATACCCTATAAAATAAAAAAAAATATTAAAAAATTTATTGCACTTGAAGGTCGAGATAACACAAATTTTGAGATGAATGCACATGAATCAAGGCACATAGGTTGAGGTAGATTGTTAGTGCAAACACAATATTGCATTGTACATCCATACTGATCCATACAAATTTTCATATAGCCATTCATGTATGGACCTCTAAAACCTCCAAAATTCATTTGTCGCCAAAATACAAGTGTTATATATGAAAATTCATCTCTCAAACCTTCTAAGCACAATCATGATGTTAGTTTCACTCTAGGAGGCATTTTTTGAGAATTGAGGTCCATGAAATTTATAAATTCATGGAAGAAAGAGATTGGAGTTGCAAGCTTTCTCTAATACCATGTTGAAGTAGCCAAGATATGCTTGCAAAATCAAAACAATCCACAAATGAACATATACAAAATGAGAAAATATCATAAGCATGTGATGTGCTATAAAATGTACAAATGAGCCTTTCTTATAAAGGCAAGAAAGAAGAGGTGAGAAGGTAGGAGTCAAAATCGGACTATCCCTTCAAGTATGAAACAAGAGTAGGATTCTATGGACAAGTGTTGAGACACTTGTTGAGTCTACATGAGGTGAGAAAAAAGTCTAGATAACCTCTAAGTGAGCTTAAATGTGGTGTGAATAGGACTCTACTAAGTATGCTAAAAGCTAACTAGTTTAATAATACCTCTTTTCACACTAACACTATAACCCAACACACACTATAATATTAAACCTTTTCATGAAAGGTATATAAAGGTTGGTTTAAAAACTTATAGTTTTATAGTAAAATATAGAGACATTAAATTGTTGCTTGCCTCACTTGGAATGTTCGTTATCATGGGCATGCCAATTTTTGGATTGACCCTTTATGGGGTAATAATTTTCTCTAAGTAGAAATATTGTTGATTATTCTAGAAGGGTATTATTAAGGGAGTTAGGTACTAGAAAGTGAAGGACTATTGGATTGAATTATATGAAAATTGGGTGGTTCAATGTGCTTGGAGAGACTTGAAAATTTATCTAATTTTGGAAGACGAGGAGAAACATTTAAAGGATATTTTATTATTAATTCTATCTTTTGCTCTAACTAGGGCCAATGAGCTATGTTGGAAATGGAACAAAAAAGGCCAATATAGGGTAAACTTGGGATACAAATTAAAGACCAATGAGGAAATTTATTTGAGGATGGATTAGCCCAGGAAGTTATTTTAACGCTCAAGCTCCATTGAACTGTGGTATTTTTGTATGGTTGACAATCAATAATCATATTATTATTGACAATAATTTAATTAAAATATTTGAATCTTATGAGTGATCTAGGTTCCCTCCTTGCTATAAGGGTTTTGAGTTGTTACATCACATCCTTTTGTACTATGACTATGCTCACGCTATTTGGATAAAGCTTATCTTCAAGTTAAAAATTCAATGGGCTATTCCTAAAATTTTAGGTCAACTTCTACTTAGTTAGCCTCATTGTACTCTAAATATTTAGTGCTTGTGAAAAATGGCTTTTGTGTGTGCTCTATGGGATTTGGATAGAAATATATTAGAGAATATTCAAGGGATTTTTATTATAAGAGGAAAGGTGTTGAAACATAATTAAAAGCATAATCAAAGAGTATATTGGTTCATATATTAAAAAATTGGCAAAAACATTGTCTCCTTTTGAGAAAAATATAGTTTTTATTGGTGTTTTGTAGTTAATTTCCTTGTTCAAAGGTTAATAAAGGAGAAAAGTAGTAGGGTATAATTAAGGAGGAAAGCACCAAGAAGTGTTGACAAATTGAATTTCAATGATGTCTCCAAAGGGAATCCAAGCACAAATATAGAAAGTTACATATTAAAGAATAATAAATATAACTTTATTTTAGGTGGTTTGAAGCATTTAGGCATAAAAACTAATGAGTGAAATTTCGTTGTGACTCACTTTTATAAAGAAAATGACTAACACTAATCTAATTTTTTAACTTCAATCACTAGAAAGTGACATAGATATTTTAACTTTTGAAATGATGTAAACTAATAAAATGTAGATTCTTTAATATATTTTATGTCTTTTTTTTTGTAAATAAAAAAATATTTGCATACAATTTTTAAAAATCGACATTATAATTTAGTCGCTGATAAAAATGCTAAAAAAATGAGGGTATATCGGATGCCACTTTTTATATAGTAATTTTTTTTCTTCATTTTATTTTTGTATTTACAACTTGAAACTACCTATAGAGCATAAATACACTTTTTTTTGGAGTGCAAATATTTATCTTAACTATTTATTAAAAATAGAAAAATCATATTGTCTCACTATGCAATCTCTTCCCTAGTGCATCATATTTTTTATTTAAAAAAAAAAAAACTTTAGTATTTTTCTTGAGGTTGAAACTTATTTTTCGAAAGGAAAATAAAAATTATATATATTTTAATTAAAATAATAGTAAAATTATATTTTTTGAAAACTGCACTTATAATCTACAATTTTCCTATTTAAAAGAAAATATTTATGTGAGTAAGAATTGTGAGAGCATCAAATTTTTCAAATAATTTTATCTTTTTTTTTTTATAAATTTGCCCCAAAGTGATGCTACATATGTATTTAGTGGATACTTTCAGTTGGAAAAGTTGTGGTCCAAATAAATTTTAGCTGGAATGAGTCTAGCTAAAACATATGTGTGACTAAAATTAACTTTTAGTTGGAAATGCTTAAATTCATTTGTGTTGATAAGTTGATATGAAATGGACACAACCTTGAAATTTCACCCTAATAATAATATAGAAGGGAAGTGCTTCCTGAATTAAAATTTATTTGTAAGATAGAATATTAGATGTGGAGATAGAAGTGACTCACCGATAGTTTTTAATGCAATTAGTAAAGACAATTATTTGAATTGAAAACTAAAACTAATTTTAGAAGAAGTTTTAGAATGGTAGGCTAATTTTAGTAGGATTATGATAATATATTATTATAGGTCTCAAAATAGAGTGGCAAATTAATGGGATAACCAAGACATGCTTTTGTTGGAATTCACATTAATTAAAATTAAAGCTGATAAAGATTGGAAAGGGTTGCAATTTATAATTAAGAAGGATTAAAAATCATAAATGTTAGTTGATGTGGTATGATTTAAATATATGTTTTTAAGAGAAATGAGAGGCTTCCATAACTTTAATATATATTGCTTGCATGTTTTATAACATGTATTACTTTCTGAATAGCCTTGCAAATTTTTATGAGGTTTGAATGCATAGAGGTGGAATTTCCTATGACATATTTCTAGTTTCTATGGGTTGTGATATATGGAGGGTTGAAGTTCTTTCTATGAGTTTTTTTTCTAACTTTTGTTGTATTGCTAGTAAGTATAGAGTGTAGGGAATCCTCTATGGACCTATGCCAACTTGGACCTATCACAAACTATTTTCTAGGAAATGTTTTTAACTATGGCGTCAAAGGAAATATTAGTTTAATTAAATCAATATTATTAAAAAATGAAGGTTTGATAGATAGTGGGTTATTATACTTGAGGGAAATGATTTTGGTTTTGAAAATTTGAAGCTATTTGTAGTGAGTAATAAGGTTAGCAATTATGCCCTACAAGTGCTAGTTAATAGGAGGATGAAAAGGATGAGGAAATTTGGAAAAGTGGAATGTAGAAATTTGGAATGGATAAATGAAAAAAAATATTCAAGAAAGAATATGAATGAGGTCATGTAAAGAAGATATAAGAAGATATCCATGAATTATAGATTAATAATCAAATATTTAAAATACTTTGTTAGGATCTAGGGATGGTAGTTCAACATATGTTAGTCTCATTTCATGTAGTGGAATGTTGGTCACCTATGGAGGATAAAATAATTACAAAGGTGTTATGATAATTGAAGTTATACAAAGTATTAAGCTTCATCTTTTTATTTTTGAGAGTGGTTCATTTGCTTCTTTAGTTGAAATTACTCCACTATCTAGTCCTGAATGACATTTGCAATAGGGTTTCAAAGTAATGGGCTACTACACTTGTCCATAATTTTACTACACCACCATAAGAACATATAAACCAATTACAAGTGTAGTGGACCATATAAACCCCCAGTAATATAAATAATAAGTATAGGGGGATAATAGAATGGTGTTAGTATGGTGTCTATTACTTGATCACCCTAATGGTTGAGAGATTTTCCATCAATTTCCCCATATAAAGGGGGCCCTTAATTCCTTAACCAATCAGTTGACTTCAAACCTCCCCCTCTAGGGCAACACTTAAGAAAGGTTGGAAGGCCACCCCAAAATACTTGTACTTGTTGTAAGGCATTTATTAGAGAGAGGAAGCAATGCTTCTTTCTCTACCTCTCTAGTGTACCTAAGAATGGAGTGGACCAGTTGTGGAGTAAAACATCACTCTATTTTATATTAATATATTAAAATTAAAATTATATTAAAAGTAAGTTAATATTACTATAATATATGCAATTATTTATTTAGATCTCTTAACCAATATCTGAAAAATAATTAATTTAATTTCATCTACTAACACTAATTTATACCAAGTTAGCAATTAATAGAGTTTTTCTTAAACAATGTTTATATTGAATATCTATTTATTCTATTATTTTTGTTAATTTTTTTTTTGTTATAACAAACAATGACAACTTGTACCTTGATTTATATATAATTTGATATAATTTAATAATATTTTAATAGATTATGAACATATATTCCTATGGTCTCTTTTCATACTTTAAGGTATTATATAAAAAATCAAATGTATACAATGTGTTTTTATGTCCAAATATGTAAATAGAAGTCTAACAATAAGATTTTTGTGAGGTCCTTCTCTTAAATTAAAATAGATTGTTCATATACAAATCATAATGATTGTTATAAAACCATTCGAATGTCATTGTTAAATATCAAAAAGTGGAATTATTGTGATGGGAGAGGCTTGCCAGCTAAAAAGGATTTGGTCATGGACAAGGCTCTAGAAGGTTGATAACTAGGAACTTCATGTCCTGCTCCTCTCACGGTTGCAAATGTCAAGCCCTTGTAAATTACACTATAACCCCCCACATCTAGCTTGTTGTTCATCCAAGGATACCATGCTTTCTCGATTGGAAGCTTTAATGCATTAATGGAATATCTCGTGCCAGTCACAGGAACCACTGCATCTACATCTCCACTACAACCAAAAGTATTTATCACTAATTAGTTATTGCAATAAAATCTTTATCATTAACCACTTTTTAAAATAACAATTTTTTTCCAGTGTACCTGTAGACTAGTATTCTCAATCCCGATGCCATCATTCTTTGATATATTGGAAACATTGTGGTTGCATAGGTGTTGTATGAAAGTACACCACTATTCAAAGAAGAAGATAGGAAAAGATCATTAGATGGAAATCTTCCAAGTCTTAAACTTTGTGAGCTTGGGAAAATAATTGAATCCCTTATTTGAAAATATTAAATGCACATAATTATACCTGCATTCACTCCATGTATAAGGCAAGTTTGTTACATTTGCATGAAGAGCACTTTGTACTTCTGGGGTATTAAGGTAGGTAAATACATAATCAAAACTACATGGATCAAATCCATCTAATCCACTTGTATCATTCTGCAGTAGAGAGAGTATGACATATATATTTATTCAAAATGTATGATATGACATATAACATTATGACTTTGAAATTTCTATGCCAAGAGATTCTTGAAAAAACATGTTTATATACTTACAATAGAAATAGAAGACACCCAATTTAGATTAAAATCAGAAGGGCAAAGTGGTGCATATATATTATAGGGATCTATTTGTCCTTCAATAGACTTTGCTTGAGATGTAAAGGTGTTGTTGTGAGCTACGTAGCTTAGAGTAGATGAAGTGCAACGCTCCATTGCATAATCTTCATCTGATATCAATGCATGTGTCCACACATAGTCGGTAGCTCCACAATTATCTGTCTCTTCATTCATTATTCCGTTTCCAATCTATACAACACGGTTTTCCATAAATAAGAATTATATTGTTCACCATATTTTCCCCATACAAATGGTCATTAATACTATATGTATACATGGTTGGTCAACTAAACCTTAAAATAAGATTTACTGTGCCATGAGGGGTTTTTCTAAAAGCATAAATATAGTTGACATGCACAATAGACCAGTCCTAGAGGAAAACGGAAAGGTGAAGGAACCGCACCATAACTCCCTTGAGATTTATGAAAGATGTCCTGGAGTTGTTATTCTTAAGAATTGTGTCTGCTAATTCAGGTACATAATACCCTGCACGCACAATAAAGAGACCAGAACAGAGTTTATTTATATCATGAAGATGAGTTTTCTTTGTTCAGATTTGATAGAATTGCTTGACATACCAGCGTAGCTTTCCCCTGTTATATAGAAATCTCGATTCTTGTACTGTGGAAATCTTTCAAACCAATTTAGAAGAAACGTGTACGCGTCTCGAGCTGTTTTGCAATTCCATTCCATGAAAAAAATTTGCTATGGTTAGTAAATAAAAATTCAAACATTATTTTTATCAACAGATCTTCACTGTATGCATTCATGTCACAAAATCTCTTCATAATTTATCAATTGCAGTACCAGTGTTATTATCATTGCCGTTTTGATAATCAGAGGTGGTATTTGAGTATTCTAAAAACAGGGTGTTTGCCACTGCAAAATACAAAAGTTAAATGAATGCTGAGAAAATCTCTTGGTGTGTTGAACAATGGCTCTTTTAGTGGGCAAAAAAAATCTGATATAAATGATTATAACTAACTGCAGGTACCAATATTTATGAAACTCCATTATATCCATCAAAAAAACATTATTAAGCGTGGGTAATCTATGTAAAACCTTGGTTCCATGAGTATGGATTGTTAGAAAGAGTTTTGCCATCTGGTTGTACGCGGAATGGACCCAATTCTGTCATTGCTCCCACACCAAAAGATGAGCATCCCGGCCCTGATACAGACAACTTAAACGGTCATTAACTTGTAAAACTCTTACTTTTAATCTATCTTACTAAAAAAAAAAGAAGTAAAATATATGGACAGGAGAATACCTCCGTTGAGCCAGAGGAGCAGAGGCTTTGAAGATGGGTCTTCAGTGGCCTCTGTAAAATAGTAGAAAAGTGCTCTTCCCGCCTCTGCATCAACCGTCACATATCCCGCATACTGCGCAAACGTTATTCCAGCTGGCTGTCCAGGCAGAGCAGTTATTTTGTCATTCTTCTGCAATCCATCTTGAGCGTATTGATTGAGCTTCCATCCATATTCAGTGCTAATGGAAGGAGCTACCCATTCCTCTGCCTCCCTCTTCACACCAGACCTCCTCTTCTCTACAAATTTCGACAATACCTGACGCCGACTCAGCTGACACGAAGGATGAACCAAAACGGCTAACGCTATTGCTAACACTATTAAATTTTTCATTTTGAGTTTACCAACAGATCTACTGAAGAATAACTCGAATTGGGCCTTAATAAATAGACCCAATTCGTATGTTGCTCCAGATTCTCTCAATTAACGTACGCCTCCCGGTTACGTATGAGACCCGCTCCCAGGGTTCGTTCAAGCTCAACTATTAACGTATTAGAATAATCGATGCATTAATTAGCATGGTGGGATGTTCTCCAATTTGGACTCTAATGTTTGGAAGAAAATATTTGTCGAAGACTTTGCCCAGCATTGCTAAAATATTTCTAAAATCCATATCTGATCTGGAAGATGCCATGAATGTGTCTTCCTTAAATATAATAAGAAGGGACGTCAATATCTTAACAGGCTTCGGCCTCTTCATAACATCGGTATTATGCCCACTTCTTATTATTTCCTTTAAATGTTTTTGTCAATGACTTCAGACAGAATCGCCAAAAAGAATTTAGAATCCAGGTTTTGTAGTTTTTCCTAGTAACTTCAAAATATAAGTCAAGAGGGAAGAGGGGAGAAAGTGACAAGAATTGTATAAGGGAACCGGACAGGCAAGCCTAGCTAAAGTAGTTCGATTTCAACATTTAAATTAATGTTTGACTTCTGTATCTCCACGGGGGAAGAATGGGACAGAAAATAAAATAAAATGAAAAAAAATATCTCTAGAGGCGGAAGAACGAGCCACACACGCATACGTATAAAATAAAATTTTAAAAAGCATCTTCCTTCCGGATTTAGAGGTAAGAAAGTGAAGGAAAATATTTTGTATGTAACAAGTGCCCTCCGTTATTTCAGGTCTTTAACTCTCTTCGTAATGAAAGTGTGAATCTTTCCAAACTAAGGGAATTTTCTCTTTAGAAATGGTGATTATTGGATAATTTATGTGCACTCCATTCCCTATTGAAATTATATGTTTGGGACATTATAGTGGTATTAGAGTATTATTCTTCTAGTCTGAGGGTTTTCTAAAGATTAATTGTAATGTACCTAACATAAAATTTTAATAAATATTGATTTGCAGATTGTATTCAATACACATCAATATATGGACACAAAGATATTATTCTGATATATTGATAAACTATAGAATTTTATTCATATATATTATATCAATTACAAATCACAACAACAATCCAAAATGATTTATAGGATTACCACAGATCAACAACAACATTACTAACTTCCTTCAAAATATTTGAAGCTCAGATACAATCCCTAAATGAAAATGCCCTTAGGAACCAAGGGGGTTGTGTTCTCTAATCCTAGTGAACACTAGGTTTTCATCCAATGAACAAAAGCTCCTATGGGTTCTCATCCACAGAAGAAATTAGAACACAAGTGTCCATAAATACAAGAGAATGACAAAATAATTTGATCTCTTAAATGAATTGACTTTCTACATTTATATGCTAACAATTTCCCTTAAGGAATAGGTTGGCCTTGAGCCAAAATGGTGCCAAAGCACTGAACTTGAATTTCTAGCACACTACATTAGGTAGGCCCTAAGGCCAAGTTAGATTCTTTTGAAATTAGCGTGTCACCCTATAGACCTATCCACATGCTTCCCTGGCCCATTCCTACTTCCTTAACTTCGTCGTTGCCACCGCATGATCCAAAGGTGTCTTATCCTTTAAGCCTACTAAAGTAGTTGCTAGTTAACAAGAACACTCATCTTTTGATAGAAATATCTTTTTGATACCTAATTCATTTCTCTTAATATTTGGATATAATGTGAAAGCGTCATCATAGATGATATGTTCCAAACTACAAGCCAAAACATGCTCCTGGGGAGGAATGTAGGGGGATTCTCATAATTGGTCCAACTCTGGTACAGTGAGCCTAGACTGACGATCTTCTAATAGCAATATATTTCTGGTATACAACCCTTTTCCATTGAGATCTAGATATGATGTAATGCCATTATTATAGATGCTATGTTCCAAATTACAAGTCGTAATGTGCTCTCAAGTAGAGGAATGTAGTAAGATTCCTGGATTCCACTCTGTAATTGTCTTTCCAAAAAAAGGGATATGAAAAATCCTCCCTTCCCAAAATTTCTTGTCCTCAAGCAATGATAATTTGGATACTCTATAATTTCAAGCCATTTCCAAGTTGCATCTTCAATTAGAAAATGCTTCCAATGGACAAGATACTTCGTTATATTTTGGTTCCTTAGATTTTTGACCCTAATATCAACCATAGCTTCTGGAATAAGGACATGAGTTTCCCCTCATCATAAAGTGATGGTAACTCAGCAACAAGAGAGATATTTGATCCCAAAACCTTCTTCAAACATGAAACATGAAAGAATTTTTGAATTTTGTTGTCTATTGGAAGCTCCACCTCATAAGCAACTTCTCTAGCTTTTTGGATTATCTTGTATGGACCATAAAACTTAGGCTTGAGCTTATCTGCACCACCTTTCTTGATAGATGATTGTCTATAGGGATACAACCTTATAAATACCATATATCCCACCTCAAATTATCTTTTTGTGTGCTTCCTATTTACATACATCTTTTGCTGAATCTGGGAAACTTGAAGATGATCCTTGAGAGTTCTCAAAATATCTTGACTTTGATTTACCAAATCACTCGCTATCGAAACTCTACAATCTTTGAGGGCTAGATTTGCAAAGGTTAATGCATCATATCCTTATAGCGCTCTAAATGGGAACATGCCAATGGACATGTGATGAGCTATGTTGTAGCAATAATCTCCCAAATTTATCCATTTGATCCATGATGCCTACTAACTAGCGGCATAAGTCCTCAAGTGTCCTTCTAGCCACATGTTTACTCAGTTTCTCATCAGTTTGTTGATGATGGCTTGTGCAAGGGGTGAGCTTGGTGCCTAGCAAATGGAATAAATCCTTCCAAAAATTATTGAGGAACCAATTGTAGATCTATCACTAACAATGTTCTTGGGTATCCCATGTAGCCAAAAAACTTCCTTGAAGAATAGTTATGCACCTTGTGGAGCTTTGTAATCACTAGAGCTGACACAGAAATGAGTATACTTAGTCAATCTATCCACTACAACATAGATGTAGTATTTTCCTTGTGCTTTGGGAAATCCAATGATGAAATCCATGGAGATACTTTCCCATTTATGCTCTGAAATGGGAAGAGGCTATAATAGCCTGGTCATAAACTCTTGTTCCCCCTTGTTCTACTGATATGTGACACATTCCCTGATGTGTGAGAGAATATTCTTCTTAAGGCCCTTCCAAGTGAAAATTTCCTTGATCTTCCAATAAGTTTTGCAAACCAGGAACACTCTTTTCTTGAAGAGAATTAGAAATTTAGACACCACATACCAGTCATCCTTTTCAACACCTTCTAGAATTCCAATAGCAAAAGGATCCTTAGCATACTCCTCCATGGTGGAATCCTTTCAATTAGTTGATGTGATGGACACATGGCATAATTTTGGTTTTGTAGAGAGTGCATCCTCCATAATATCCCTCTTTCCCTTGATACATTCAATATAAAAATCATATTCTTGCAGTTTACTAACCCATTTTTGCTACCTGTCATGAAATTTTACTGGCTTAGGAAGAATTTCAAATTGTTATGGTTTGACTTGACCATAAATCTTTTGCATACTAGGTACTTTTAGAACTTCTCCAAGGAATGAATTTTAGCTAGCATTTATTTATCATATATGGGATATCTCTTTTCTTTTCATTGTCCCTCAATTTCCTACTTTCAAATGCTATGGGATCATGTCCCTTCTGAGATAGTACCACTCCAATTCCTTCACTAGAAGCATCACATTCTACAACAAATGGAAGTGAGAAATTAGGAACTTTTGCAAGAACCAAAAAATAACTCATTACCTCTTTTAGCTTATCAAAGGTTCTTTGTGTTTCCTCTATCTATTCAAAATCTCATGCTTTAGTCAGATTGGTTAGTGTTGCAGTTTGATAAAATCCTCTAATAAACCTCTGGTAATAGCTACATAGTCCAAAGAAACCTCATAGCTAGGACAAGTTTGTAGGAGGTGGATAGTCTAGAATGGCTTAGACATTCTTCTTATCAACTTGAACTCCTTTAGACCTTATAACTGAAAGGAAAGCTAGATGCGGAAACAACTCTCCTAATGTCAAAACCTCAGGGAAGAATGCAGATATACTTTTAATTTTTCAATTACAGTTCAATTAAAGGTAGAAATTTGAACTAAATGCTCGAGGAAACAAAAGAATTAGAAAAATCTGAGGATGAACACCCGGGATATACGTGGGAAAACCCTTCACGGGAAAAAACCCACCACACTTAAAGAGAAATCCTTTTGTATTACAATAATAAAGATTACATACAAGTGCTCCGAGGACTTATCTTTACGATGTCTATTTATATAGCTTATTCATAGAACAACCTTATTTACAAAAATTCAAAGGATTCTGATCTACCACAGATAGAAAACAGCATGATCTTACACGGTGTTCATCCAATTTGTTGATTAGACCGAACCTTCAAGCATCTCGCAGGCTGGGTGATCCATAATGAAGTGGTTTACAATTTTTGTATTAGAAGTAGGAACCGAAATTATTATTTTCAACTAAATCTTCACATTCGGGCACCTATAGCGACTAAGCTGTGAGGAATTTGAAGATGGTGCAAACTAGAGTCTCATCAATTTTGTCTGTAGATTCTAAAAATATTTCTTTCAAAATTTTTGGAATCAAATTGCACTCCTTTTTCCATCTCCCATGAAAATAGATTTTTTTGAGAAAACAACTTATTTTTAAAAAGTGGCGCAGGTATGCTTATAACTTTTTTTTCCATGAGGATAAATTCTAATTCTTTTAAATTTAGATTTGTAACTTTGATATCTAGTTCTTACACTTGGTTAGATAGTGTTTTATTGAATATTTTTTCCTTAATCAAGTTTCAAAGTCAAGCCAATTACAATTCGAAGCAATGTGACTGTATAAAGTAACTTTTTTTGTATGTGACAAAATTTTATTTTATTTTTGTTGGATCAAAGGACTTCAATGTCACAGTGCACTCATTTTTTTATTTTATTTTGATAATCTTCTATTTTTTCCATGTGAAGAGAACAAAGAAATTCATTTCGATTAGAAAACCTATGTTTAATAAAACTTAAAAAACAAATACATAACAAAAATAAAACATATTAAAATTATATTCATTGGATGAAGCACGTTAGGGAATACCATAATCATTTGAAATAAATTTTAAATGAATTCATTGATCCCCAAAATCTAAATCAAAGTGAATTTTTATGGCATTTTGATAGGTGCAAGGAGGCGCATTTATAGGTATGGTTTAAAACTAGCGAGGTTCTATCCAAGGGGGTTTGATCTAAGGTGATTTGATCAAACCCTCTTCAATTGGAATCCTTAAAATGGAAATTTTTAAGGCTTAAATCATTATATTTTCTAAAAATATGTGATTTCAGCTAAAATTCATTCCTCTCAGGAATTGTAAACCACTATTATGACAGCACCCAACTACAAACTAGATTCATGTCATTCCCTATCTGTCGAGCTTCCTCTCAGAACTGCCACAACGAACTATCTTCCAACGGTTCCCATTCGACTTCTCCTATTGGTCCACAAGGCTCCACATGGGAAAGTCTCACTTGGTCAAATGGCTTCAAGCTGTGTTGTCATATCAGTGAGACACTGACCGTGTCTCCCCGATGCCAATACAGTCAACATTCGATATCGCCAAGAGTTTACCTATTGGCAAGATGTTACATCGAGCTCAGAAGAATACCGCTAAGACTTCCTCATGTCGCCAGGTCCTCATACCGATGTTCACCACATGTATTACTATTGCCAAGACTCATCGCTTTCGGTGAGACGTTATACCGAAGCTCCATATGTCACATAGACATTAGTGTTCTCATCGGCCAGACATTTTGCTATCGCTGAGACATCATATCGAATCATCAAAGTCACATAGAAATGTCATACCATCGGCAAGACTTATCGCTCTTTCCAAGACATCCTATCGAGCGTTCAAAGATACTCTGAAGTGATCAATAGTCAGCAAGACCTATGTCCATTGCTAAGAGTTCTTGTCGAAGTCACATGTGTTACACCACTGACATTTACTATCGGCAAGACTCATTGTTTTCGCCAAGACCTTTCACTGATCGCCTTGAGCTACTCCGATGAACATTTAGTTGTATCTCCGTCAGCAAGACCTTTATCATTCGCTGAGACTTCTTCCCAAAACCCTTTGAGTTACCTTGAAGACACCCATCGCTATGAGTCTCCCCGAAGCCCTAAGAACATACTATCGATGAGACATAAACACATCACCAAGAGTTCATAGCGAAATCTTTATTGCCACACCAAAGACTCCTAAGTGTATCCATTTGGCAAGACATTCGCACATCGGTAAGACTTCTTACTGATAGAATATAGGATATGCCGAAGACCACAAGATATAACATACTGTCGGCAAGACATATTAATCTCGATAAGACTTCTCACCGAGCCACCCTAGGTTATCCCGATATGCGATAGAATGGACTGTCGGCCAAAGATCTCCACGCGATAAGAGGTTACAATGACTGCTTCTTGTCACAGCGGCTCCAAAGTGTAACTGTTTAGTAAGACTTCTGCAAGGTCACAGCGACCTATGCAATTCCAACAAGATTACTACTGCTAGTCGGCCAGACATGATGGATGTCACACCAACTTTGCTCCAATAGAGGTTACAGCCTATGATGATTGAGGCACACATTTCTAACAATCTCCCACTTGACGAAGATCACACAAGCATCTCCAGAGCACAACAAAACTACTGAAAATCATGGGCACTAAGGCCCATTGAACTGGAACACCACCTAAACTTGTATGTGCTCACTGGCTTTGTCAATGCATCTACAACATTCTCCAGAGTATCAACCTTTTCTAAACTGACCTTTCCATCCTCCACCATATCTCGTACAAATTGGTACTGTACATCTATATGTTTCATCCTGGCATGGAAAGTAGGATTCTTTACCAGACAAATTGCACTCTGACTATCACAAAAAATAGTTATTTTCCCTGCATCAAAACCAATGTTAGAACACAAACATTTTAACCAAACCACTTCTTTACAAGCATGAGTAGTTGTCATGTATTCAGCCTCTGTAGTGGACAAAGTGACTACAGCCTACCGCTTACTCATCCAACTCACTGCACCACCATTCAACATGAAAATGTATCCACTGGTGGACCTCCTGCTGTCAATGTCCCCTGCCCAATCAGAATCCACATAGCCTCGAATACTGAGAGTTCTCTATGATTCAACCAAGTTCCCATTGTAACACAAAGCAAAATCTAAAGTGCCCTTCAAATATTTGAAAACTCTTTTCACAACATCCCAATGTGTCCTTCTAGGATTAGCCATAAACCGAATAAGTACTCCCACTGCTTGGGCAATGTCTGGCCTTGTACAGACCATTGCATACATAAGACTGCATATTGTACTAGCATAGGGTACACTGGACATGTCCTCCATCTTAGTAGGAGATTTTGGACAATCTTCAACAAATAGCTTTGTTCCTTGCAAGACTGGAACCACTAATTGCTTGCAATCATTCATGCAAAATCTCTCTAGAACAGTCTTGATATACTTACTCTGACTGAGCCAAAGTTTTCTACTATTCCTGTCCCTGGTTATCTCCATCCCCAGAATATACCTTGCTTCACCAAGATCTTTCATTTCGAACTTAGCAGACAACTAAGACTTAAGATCAGAAATCATTAGCTTACTATTGCCTATGAACAGCATATCATCAACATAGAGAGTAATAATAAGAACTTGATCACTTTCAGCTTTGTAATAGGCACAATGATCAGATTTTGATCTCACATATCCCAACGACAATACAAAAGTATCAAATTTCTGGGACCACATTCTAGGTGACTGCTTTAACCCATACAGAGACTTCTTTAATTTGCAAACCAGTTTCTCTTTACCTTTTTCAACAAAGTGCTCAAGCTGGGACATGTAAATCTCTTCTTCAAGATCACCATGAAGAAATGTTGTCTTCACATCCATCTGTTCGACCTCTAATTCATACGCTGCTACAAGTGACAAAAGAAATCTGATAGATGTCAACTTAGCTACAGGAGAAAAAATTTCCCCATAATCTATTACCTTGACCTGGGAATAACCCTTTGCAACCAACCTCGCCTTATATTTTTCCACACTACCATCCAGACCAATCTTCCTTTTAAATACCCATTTGCAGCCAACAACTTTTCTACCTTTAGGCAAGGGCACCAAACTCCAAGTTTTATTCTTCTCTAATGATGCCATTTCTTCATTCATGGCTTCCAACCAAGAGTCTAAATAAGACATTTTAAATGCCTCCTTTACAGTCCTAGGCTCATTATTACTAGAAATTAAAGCATAGGCACAAGTAGAATCTATCAAAGAGAACCCATACCTATCAGGTTGTTTTCTTTCATGAGTTGACCTCCTCACTTGCTAAGGCTGAGGTTCTTCTTCTTCTTCTTCAGAACTTTCAGAACTACTTGAGCTCTCCTCAGTTTCAGGTACATTTTGAATTTTCAATTCCTCTTTCTCTGGTGTAGGAGGAATTAGAGCTACATCCTTATTGTTTTCTGAATTTTTCTTTGACTGCAGATCCAAGGTAGAAGGTTTCAGCTCATGAAAAATTACACTACTATTGTATACAACCTTCTCTGTATCAGGATTCCAAAGCTTGTATCCTTTTATGCCATCACTATAGCCAATAAAAATACATTTGACAGTCTTGTTCGCCAACTTAGATCTTTTCTCATACGACACATAAGCATATGCCGCACAGCCAAAAACATGAATATGTCTAAGAGAGGGCTTCTTACCAAACCATGCTTCCAAAGGTGTTTTCTCAACAAGAGTAGAATTTGGAGAACGATTAATTAGGTAACATGGAGTAGATACAGCCTCAGCCCAAAAATTCTCCTCCAAGCCAGCACTACTGAGCATACTTCTTGCTCTCTCCATCACTGTCCTATTGAACCTTTCTGCAACTCCATTTTGTTGTGGATTATAAGGTGTAGTCTTATGTCTTTTAATCCCATGGTCTTTACAATACCTCTTGAAATCATCAAAACAAAATTCACCGCCATTATCAGTCCTTAAATATTTAATTTTTCTTTCAGTCTGATTTTCTACAAGGTTCTTAAATTCCTTAAATCGACTGAACACTTTTGGTTTACTTTTCAAAAAATAAACAAATGCTCTTCTTGAATAATCATCAATAAACGACACATAGTATCTTGAATTAGACAAAGAAGAAACATTCACTGGACCAAATACATCAAAATGGATATAATCTAGCAAACTAGAAGATTTATGAGGACTAAAATAAAATGAAACACAGTGTCGCTTTCCATATATACAATGTTCACAGAATTCAAATTCAAGGTTACAATCTTCAAGCCCCTCAACCAGGTTTTTGTTCTTCAATGTTTTTAAACCTTTTTCTCCTATGTGGCCTAGCCTATGATGCTAGAGCATAGTCTTCTCTATAGGAAGTTTTACTTCCATAGATTTTACATAATTAGGGATATTTCCCTCTTTACCTCCATGAGTAGCTTTTTGTGACTTTATAGAGACACTGTTACATTGAATAGCCCATGCATCCAACTTGTACAGGGTACCAATTCGAGCACCTCTAGCCAGCACCATAGAGCCTCTAGTCATCTTGCAGCCATTTCCAGAGAATGTGACTTGTACTCCAATATCATTTAGCTTACTGACAGACAGTAGATTTTGAGCCAGACCTGGTATTTGCATTACATCATTGATCCCCTTCACTCTTCCATCAGGGAATTGAATTCTGACTCTTCTACGACCAACAATTTCCAAATTTGAATCACTTTCCAAGTACACCTTTCCACCATCGTATTCTTCATACTTTGTGAACCATTCTCTATGAGATGTCATGTGGAAAGATGCTCTGGAATCAATCAGCCAGACATCATCTGATGCCTATGTAGCCAAAGCTGCAATGAAGGCGTCTGCATCACTATGAGAAGAATCATTGTCGGAAGAATACTTCTTCTTCTTCTTCTTCTTCTCCTCTTTACAATCCTTTCAAACATGACCAAGTTGCCCATAGTTCTAGCACTTCACCTTGGACTTCTTGCCAGGAGACTTTGATCTCCCTTTTGATTTCGATCTAGACTTCTTGTCCTTCTTCTTTCCTTTCTCTTTTGATCTGTCTCTAACAACAAGGGCCTCCTTCACCATCTCAGAAGATTTCCTTCTCATTTCTTCTGATAGAAAAGAACCAACAACATCTTCCATCTTGAAACTAGATGTTCTACTCCCAATAGCCATCACCAGATGATCCCAAGAGTCTAGCAAAGAACACAATAATAGCATACAACGATCCTCTTCTTCAATCTTTAGACCAATAGATGTTAACTATGCAATCAACATGTTGAATGTGTTCAAATGATCAGCTACTGACCCTCCTTCCTGTATTCTCAAAGAGTACAGCTTCTTCCTTAGGAACAGTTTATTCACCATGGACTTCCCATGATAAATATACGTCAATCTCTTCCACAAGGTAGATGCAGTCTTCTCTTCATGCACATTGAGAAAAATGAAGTCTTCCAAACAGAGCCTTATCAACCCCTTAGACTTTCTATCTGCAAGGTCCCAATCTTCTTGCTTCATGCCTGTAGGTTTAGTTCCAGACACTGCAAGCCACAGATCATGATCCACTAAGAGATCCTCCATTTTGAGTTTCCACAACTTAAAGTTGCTGCCATTGAACTTCTCTATTTCAATCTTTCTTGATGTGCTAGCCATCTCAATCTATAATTAGAAATTGAAAAACTTCTACAGGACTTCCACTAAATAGAGTTGACACAAAAAAACCAGCGTACCCACAAGGATAACACAACTGGCCAAGCTCTGATACCACTTGAAAGGAAAGCTATATGCGGAAACAACTCTCCTAACATCAAAACCTTAGGGAAGAATGCAGATATACTTTTAATTTTTCAATTACAGTTCAATTAAGATGCACTTTGAACTAAATATCAGAATCAGAGAATTAGAAAAATACAGATGAACACCAGATATATGTGGGAAAACCCTTATAGGAAAAAAACTCACCACACCAAGAGAAATCACTTTGTATTACAGTAATAAATATTACATACAAGTATTAGACTTATCTTTCTGATGTTTGTTTACAACAACATTCACCATGAACAACCTTGTTACAGAAACATTCAAGTTACAGTCTACACAGAATAGAAAACAATCTGATCTTACATGAACTGTTCATCCAACTGTTGATTGAACCAACCGAACCTTCGAGCATCTGCAACTACAAACTATATTCATGTCGTTCCCTGTCTATCAAGTTTCCTCTCAGAACTGCCACAATGAACTATCTTCCAACGGTTCCCATTCAGCTTCTCCTATTGATCCACATGGGAAAGTCTCACTTGGTCAAACGGCTTCAAGCTATGTTGTTATATTAGTGAGACACTGACCGTGTCTCCCTGATGCCAATACAGTCAGCATTCGATATTTCCAAGAGTTTACCTATCGGCAAGATGTTACATCGAGCTCAGAAGACTATCGTTAAGACTTCATCATGTCGCTACGACCTCATACCGACGTTCACCACATGTATCGCTATTTCCAAGACTCATCGCTTTCGATGAGATGTTATACTAAAGCTCCATATGTCACATAGACATTAGTGTTCTCATCGGCCAAAAATTTCGCTATTGCTAAGACATCATATCGAGTCATCAAAGTCACATAGAAATGTCATACCGTCGGCAAGAATCATCGCTCTCGCCAAGACATCTTATCGAGCGTTCAAAGATACTCCGAAGTGATCAGTAGTCAACAAGACCTATGTCCATTGCTAAGAGTTCTTGTTGAAGTCACATGTGTTACACCGCTGACATTTACTATCGGCAAGACTCATTGTTTTCGCCAATACCTTTCACCGATCACCTTGAGCTACTCCGATGAACATTTGGTTGTATCCCCGTCGGCGAGACCTTTATCGTTCGCTGAGACTTCTTCCTGAAACCCTTTGAGTTACCCCAAAGACACCTGTCGCTGTGAGTCTCCCCAAAGCCCTAAGAACATAGTGTCAGTGAGACATAAACACATCGCAGGAGTTCATAGTAAAATCTTTATTGCCACACCAAAGACTCCTAAGTGTATCCGTTCGGCAAGACATTCGCACATCGGTAAGACTTCTTACCGATAGAATATAGGATACACCGAAGACCACAAGATATAACATACTGTCGGCGAGACATATTAATCTCGATAAGACTTCTCACCAAGCCACCCTAGGTTATCCCGATATGTGATAGAATGGCCTATTGGCCAGAGATCTCCATGCGATAAGAGGTTACAACCACTGCTTCTTGTCACATCAATAGGCTCCAAAGTGTAACTGTTCGGTAAGACTTCTGCAAGGTCACAACGACCTATGCAATTCCAACAAGATTACTACTGCTAGTCGGCCAGACATGATGGATGTCACACCAACTTTTCTCTAATAGAGGTTACAGCCTGTGATGATTGAGGCACACATTTCTAAAAATAACATGTCCCAAACACAATAGCTTTGTGGATCCAAAATCACATTTGGACATCTTTGCAAAGAGATACTATTGAACTCTAGAATTCCCAAGACTATATCCAAATTTTTCAAATGTTCCCATGTTTTTCTATAGATTAGAATATCATCAAAGAAAACTAACACAAAATTACTCACGTTCTTACCAAAACCATGATTCATGCATGATTGGAAACTTTTCAGATAATTAGTGATACCAAAGGGCATAACCAGGAACTCAGAATGCCAATAGTGATAGTAGAAAGCATTCTTTTGTACATCTCCTTACCTCATGTAGATATTTTGGTATCTAGACCTCAAATAAATCTTTGAGAAGTATAGTTCACCATGTAGCTCATCAATCAACTCATCTATCCATAGTATGGGTACCAATTCTTAATGGTCTTCTTGTTTAATACCTCGTAGTCTATGCACATCTAGAAGGTACCATCCTTCTTTACAAAAAAAACAAAGGATCTGAAAGGATTGGAGCTTAGTCTGATGTAGCCCATATCCAACAGCTCCTTTATTGATTTCTCTGTCTCCTCCTTATACATCTGGGGATGGTTGTAAGGAGTGGTCATAACCAATTTTGATCCTAGTTCAAGTTCTATGATGTGATGGAAACCTCTATTTGGTGGCAATGCAAGAGGCATGCCACTAAAAAATAAACTATAATTATCTAAATTATTCTATATATCCATATGAACTTGACCATTCTTACCTTTAGAAGAGTCTTTTGAAATCACCAAACAACTAGCAGTTTAAGAAACTTGGCTCTTCCAAAAGATTCTTTACATTATCCTAGCTGATACTAATTGAAAACATCCATTATCCATTCCTTTTAGAACCACATGCTTCCCATTGGCTTTAAACTTGAGTTCCATAATTTGGTAGTTTGTAGTGTACTCACCCAATGAATGTAACCACTACACACCCAAAATTACATCAATTTTACCCAAATTAGTAACACAGAAGTCATAAAAAACCTTATGATCTCCAAAAGTTATGTCCAACTTTTGGACTTTCTCCTTGCAAGGTAAGTTATACCCATCTACCATAGTGATAGTGAAGCCATTAAAATTCTATACGTCCAACCTTCTTCTCGCGAGTCCCTCATGAATGAAGTTGTGGGTAGCTCCTCCATCAATCAAGATAGTCACTCTTTCTCTGAAAAGGACTCCTCGGACCTTGAAATAATGGTATCTATGCATGCTAGATAGAGATGCTAGTATGCCTCCTTTGTCCTTCTCCTTATCTTCGTCCCTTGAAGGATGTCTTTCAGGTCATGAAACTCTTCAAACCCATTTTATTCTGATTCTTTATTAGAAAAAGGACTTCTATATAGTGAACTTGCCCCTTACTAATATATTTGGATGAACCCAAAATATTGGGTTACAAGTTTTTGCACAAAGAAAAATTAGAAAAGCCCATTAAAAATTTTAAAATGGCTTTGAATGAAGGTACCCATTTGAATGAAGCGGCTTCATTCGAACATGCATGGAATCCACCCCCTTCGAATGAACCTCCCCTTCTAATGAGCCCCCTTCTAATGAGCCCCCTTCTAATGAACACCCACTTACACCATATAGGGGGTGTTCATTTGAACCCCCATTCTAACGAAAGGGTGACCACTTCATTCAAACCACCTTCACTAGAAGGGGGTTCGAATAAAAAACCTATTTTTTTCCCTTGCCCCCCTCCATTTGCAATTTCATACAGATTTTTGGGTTTCAAGGCTCAAGTTGAGGATCAAAATATAATCAAATTGAAAAACCCAGTTGCTAAATTATAGTCCTCAAAACAAACTCTCCATCAAGTATAGTTTTAATATATTTTAGTTTTTATTATATATTTTTTAGTTTAATTAAACATAGGTTTTTCACCGAAAATCAAGCTCTCTATTCTACACATGTGGAAAAATAGTAGATTACCAAAAAAATCTGAAAAATGTCTATCCTATTGGTATTGATCCAACAAAAAAAAAGAATTCTGACACATACAAAAAAAGTTATGCTCCTATTAGTACACCTATGTCTAAATTGTAATTGGTTTGACTTCAAAACTTAATTAAAAGAAAATATTCAATAAAACATTATGAAACCAAATGCATCCTCTAGATATCATAGTTATAAATCTAAATTTAAAAAAATGGAATTTTATCCTTCAATAGAAAAATGTTATGTGGTTTATAGTACACATAACTCTTTAAAAATGGTGTTTACTATTAAAAACTAGTTATTGAAGGAGATGGAAAAATAAATGCAATTTGATTCCATTTTTAAAATATATATATTTAGAATCTAAAGGAAAAATTTCACAAATCGCTAGTTTACATCATCATCAAATTCCTCACGGTTTAGTAGTTATAGGTGTCCAAAAATGAAGATTTAGTTCAAAATTTTCATTTCAATGTCAAGTTTGGCCAAAAAGTGTAACCCACTATTATGGGATCTCCCATGATCTTTGTTGCAAAACCCATGGTTGTCTGTAGTAGAAATAAATTTTCTTCCTTTGGATCTCATTCCTCGTCTCTTCATCTACCTTTTTCACCACATTAGGAGTTGTATACTTGGGTGTCAGTATCGGAGCATGTAGTGGTTTTTTTTCTAGAAACCACCCTTAGGGTTCCATGTACTAGGCTTAGGTGGGTGAGAGAATAAATCTTTTGAATGGATGGCTCAAGGGTTAGAGCCCTTTCGATAGCTTCTTGTAAAGAGATTGGTTCAAACAATTTCACAAGCCCCCTAAGAGGTTCGGTGAGCCCAATGATGAAGAGGTGCATAATCCTCTTTTTTGATAGTTCAAGAACCATCACCACTAATTTCTAAAAATCCATTATATAATCATCTATTGAGTGATGTTGTTTGATTAGGGCCAACTTGTTGAAATATTCTTCTTCATCCTTCAACTCAAATCTATCAAGAATTATCCATTTAAATTCATCAAATCTATGTATTTGATCATATCCTTGGGTAGGATGACCATGAAACCACCATTCATAGGCTTCCCCTTCAAGATGCAAAGAGGAAAAACTAAACCACATCTTTCTCTATCATAGGATTGAGCAAGAAATAAGTCTCTGTATTTTATAATCATGCTCTAGCTAATATCTTATTACTCCCATCAAAACATGTTGCGGAAATTTTTCCCAACTTATGTTTTACATCCTTTCCTTTGTATAAATTCTTTCTTTTGTGGATCACTCTTCCTTGAAAATTCTATGTAGTTTGCATAGGAAATCTCTGATTTGATTTCTTCTTGTAAGAATTGGTACTCACCATACCATCTATGAATAGTTTCTAGATTGAAGGCACGAGTGTTCACATGTTCATTTCTCCCTTGTTCAATTTCCAATAAGAATATGTTCCTTAGGTTCCCTGACAAAACATTATTCCCAACATCATTGCTTCCACCATTGTTTGATGATGATGTCTCACCCTTTTGACCATTGTGATTTGAATTTCCACTTGACATCTTGTTTGCCAAGATTTTTAATACATCGAGCATCTCTCTGCTAGGGTTGAGGGTATAGCCCTTAACCCTCTTGTAATTTCATGAATTTATGCAATTGTTTCGATAAATATTTCGTCATCCTCCGATATCTTCCTTTTCTCTAGGTTTAAATTTCCTTCTTGCTCCAATTTATTTAGTTCTCTCCTCTAATACCTAATGTCTCTTTTTCTCAACATCAATCATTAGGAAAACCATATATGTTGGTAGAATCATGCTCTAATACCACTATAATGTCACTTACATAAATTTTTAACAAATATTGATTTCTAGATTGTATTCAATACACATCAATATATGGGCACAAAGATATTACTCCAATATGTTGATAAACTCCAAAATTTATTCATATATATGATATCAATTACAACTCACAAAAATGATTCAAAATGATTTAAAACATTACCATATATTAACAACATCATTACTAACTTCCTTACATAAATCTTGAAGCTCAGATGCAATCCCTAAATGAGAATGCCATCAAGAACTAAAGGGTTTTTATCCTCTGATCCTAGTGAACGTTGGTTTTTCATCCAATGAACAAAATCTCCTAGGGATTTTTTCCATATAAAAGGAATTAGAACACAAGTTTCCAAAAACACAATATAATGATATAATAATTTGATCCCTTACATGAATTTACTTTCTACATTTATATGCTAACAATTTTCCTTAAGGAACAGGCATGTCTTGAGCCAAAATGGTGCTAAAGCCCTGAATTTGAACTACATTAGGTTGACCTTAAGGCCAAGGTAGATTCCTTTAGAGTTAGTGTGCCACCATATGGACCTATCCACACACTTCCCTAGGCCCTTCCTACTTCCTGAAACTTTTCCGTTGTTGCAAAATGATCTAGAGGTGTCTTATCCTTTAAGCCTACTGAAGTTTGTGCCAATTGTCTAGCACAATCATCTTCTAATAGCAATAACTTTATGGTCCTAATCCATTTCTCTTAATATTTTGATATGATGTGCAAGTGTCATCATAGATGCTATGTTCCAAAGTACAAGCTGAAATGTACTCATGCTGAGGAATGTAAAGGAATTCCAAGAATTGGTTTGGCTTTGGTATAGTGATCCTAGACTGACAATCTTCTGATGGTGATATATTTCTGGTATATGATCCATTTTCCTTGAGCTCCAAATATGATGTAAGGACATTATTACAAATTCTATGTTCCAAACCACAAACTATAATGTGCTCCTGTGAAGGAATGCGATAGGATTCCCAGATTCCACTCTACAAAATTGCCTTTCCAGAAAAAGGGACATGACATTAATTTTGCCATGTGAAAGGGAGATCAAACTCTCGAGGAGAGAATTAAAGAAAATAGGTCAAGAAGAGACCATGGATGATGAAGAAAAATAATTCAAAGCAATATTTGAGGAAATGATACAAGGTAAAAATTATCTTGCTGATATGTTTGGCCAAATGTTTTATTAGATGCAAAAAAATGCTAGGAAGGAGAATGATAGTATTAATGGATTTGGTACTACTAGTGAAACCAGTGGTGGAAAGGGGAAGGAGAAGATAGTTTCCACACAAATCTCCAAAACTAAATTTAGTAATAGGCCTCTTAATCCTAAACTCATTCACAGAGTAGAAGTTCTAGGGGCAGAAACTACCCTCCAAGATGACATCTCAAGGGCTTATGAAGAGTATAGGACTTTGGACCCTCAAATCAAGGAGATATTATCTTTTAGATATTTCATGGAAATGAAGAAGAATAAGAAAGGAACTTACCATTCATCCCTTAAGCCAAAATATTTGGAGCACTTATTAGGGAAGCTATCTATTTCCCCCTTTGATGGATCTAAGAAGTGCACTACTAGGGCATGGTTGCAGAAACTTGATACATACTTGGCACTCAAACCCATATTAGATTAAATAAAATTTTCCACCCTATATTTGGAAGGGATTTCTCATGATTGGTGGTACCATGGTTTGATCACTCAATGCCACAAATTCATCAAATCTTATGATGAGTTTTGTAGCAAACTCATTGAGAGATTTGATAGGAGAGATATTGAAGAACATTTTAGAGATTTCGCTCACCTCAAACAAAAGGGAAGTGTGGAGGAAAAATTTGCAAAGCTCCAAAGGCTATCAATAATGATAACCAACATCTCAGATAAGAGGCTCATAATCCTATTCATTTAAGGTTTGGAAAAACAACTTAGGGGCTTGGTGAAGGAATTCCACCCACCAAGACTTTAGGAGACTATCTAGAAAGCCTTTGATCTAGAGAATTTTGATCCCCAACAAAAATCAAAACCCACATTATGGAATAAGGAAAAATTAAATTTCCAAAAGAAAACTTAGACTTCTTAGAAACTTTCTCCCCATATCGCACCTAAGAATATTGATCATGAACCAAGAATGAGCTCAAAAGGAAAAAATTACTTCACTTGTTGATAGCCATGGGTTCTAGGACACATGTGTCTTGGAAAGGGGAAATTCCACTATATAGAAGTCATCTCTGACAAAGAGTCAGAATCAAATGACTCTAATGAATTTCATGATCTAGAAGACACCCATCTAGAGGAATAAGATAAGGATAAATATGTAATGGCGATAATATGGCATCAAAATCTAGCGCACATAGGTACCATTCTTTTAAAGGACCCGAGGAGTCCTTGCAAGACAAAAGTGACAGTTTGGATTGATGAAGGAGCTACCCAAAACTTCATTGATGAGGGTCTTGTGAGGAGAAGTCTAGGTATGAAGAATTCTGAAGGCTTCACTGTCATAGTGGTGAATGGGTATAACTTACAGTGCTACAAGGATAAATTCCAGAAGCTGGACATAACATTTTGAGATCATAAGGTTTGTGATGATTTCTATGTTATTGGTTTGGGTGAAATTGATGTAATTTTGGGTGTGCAACATTGGCTACATTCATTGGGGGAGTACAATAAAAACTACCAAACCATGGAACTCATGTTCAAATCTAATGGGAAGGACATGTGATTCTAAAGGGAATGGCTAATGGAAGTCCACAAGTAGTGTTAAGAGGATCTTTCGAAAGGACCAAGTTGCTTGGACTACTAGTTGTTTGGTAATTTCAAAAGGCTCTTCTAAAGGTAAGAATTACCAAGTTCATATTGATATTCATAAGATTTTGGATAAGCATAGTTTGGTTTTTAGTGGCATGCCTCTCAAATTTCCACCAAATAGAGGTTTCCATCATTTCATAGAACTTGATCTAGGATCAAAGTTGGTTATGACCACTCCTTTCCGTCATCGCTGGATGTATAAGGAGGAGATAAAGAAAGAAATAAACGAGTTGTTGGATATAGGCTACATCATACCAAGCTCTATCCCTTTCACATATTTTGTGATACTAGTAAAGAAGAAGGATGCCACCTTATGGATGTGCATAGACTAACATAAATTGAACAAGAAGACCATTAAGAATTGGTACCCCATACCATGAATAAATGAACTGATTGATGAGATGCATGATGTAGTGTAATTGTCAAAGATTTATTTGAGGTTCAAAGACCACCAAATCCGCATGAGGAAAGAAGATGTACATAAGACTACTTTCTCAGTTTCATTATGAGAATTTTGAGTTCCTAGTTATGCCCTTTGGTCTCACTAATGCACCGAAAACGTTCCAATTATGCATGAACCATGTTTTTGGTAAGCACCTAAGGAATTTTTTGGTTGGTTTTATTTGATGATATTGTGATCTATAACAAAACATGGGAAGAATATTTGAATCATTTGAATATAGTCTTGGGAATTCTTGAAAAATAGTCTATCTTTGCAAAGATGTCCAAATGTGAGTTTGGGTCAATAGATATATTATATTGCAGAAATTTCATAAGAACTAAAGGATTCCAGGTTGATCAACAAGATCCAAGCCATTTTAGACTAGTCACCTCCTACAAACTTGTCTCAACTAAGAGATTTATTTGGATAATTGGGTAGTTATTACCAGAGGTTTTTCAAAGGATTCTTTCAGTATATGACACCTCTCACCAATCTAGCTAAATCAGGAGCCTTTTAATGGAAAATAAAAGAACAAGGGACCTTTGATAAGCTAAAAGAGATAATGACTCTTGTTTGATTCTTACAATTCTCAAATTTTCACTTCCATTTGTTGTAGAATGTGATGCTTTTGATGAGGGAATTGTAGTTGTTCTCTCTTAGAGGGGACAACCCATAGAATTTGAAAGTAGGAAATTGAGGGACAATGAAAAGATATATGATCCCATATATGATAAATATATGATAGCTATAATGCATGCCTTGGAGAATTTTTTGCAATACCTAGTGTGCAAAATATTTGTGGTCAAGATAGACCATAACAATTTAAAATTCTTCATGAGCCAACAAAATTTGAATGATAAACATAAAAAATGGGTGAGTGCACTACAATCATATGATTTTGATATAAAATATATCAAGGGAAAGAATAATATTGTGGTGAATTCTCTCTCTAAGAGGCCTACTCTATGCCATGTTTCCATCACATCAATTGATTGGAAGTATTCCATCATGAAGGAGTATGCTAAAGATCCTTTTGCTACTAGAGCCCTAGAAGGTGAAAAGAGGGATGACCAGTATGAGATGGCAGAAGGCTTGATAATATTCAAGAACATGGCATTCCTAGTTTTGGGATCCAAGGTTAAAGAGTAGATATTGGAGGCTTACCATAATGCACCAACAACAGGGCACCCTAGATTCTACAAAACTTATCAGAAGATCAGAGAAAGGTTCGCTTGGAAGGGCCTTAAGGAGGATGTTCTCTCACACATCAAGGAATGTGTCACATGTTAGTAGAACAAGGGGGAACAAGAATTTTTGACCGGGCTACTACAACCTCTTCCCATTCCAGAACTAAAATTGTTAGTGATAGAGACAATCTTTTCCATCTCTAGTGACTATAAAGCTGAGCTGCAAGTTGCAGAACTATTCTTCAATGAAGTTTTCTGATTACATGGGATACCCAAGAACATTGTTAGTGATAGAGACAATCAGCTCCTCAATACTTTTTGGAAGGATTTATTCCAGTTGCTAGGCACCAAGATCACCCCTAGCACAAGCTATCATCCACAAATTGATGGACAAACTAAAATTTTAAACAAGTGGTTAGACAGATACTTGAGGAATTATGCCACCAGTCAGCAAACAACTTGGATCAAATGGTTGCATTTGGGAGAGTATTGCTACAACATAACTCATCAAATTTCCATTGGCATGTCTCCATTCAGAGCACACTACGGATATGATGAATTAACCTTTCAGAGTTAGTCCTCACAAAAAATAGAGTTCCTATAGTGAGTGATTTGGTAAATCAAAGTCAATATATTTTGAGAACTCTCAAGGATCATCTTCAAGTTTCCCAAAGTCAATAAAAGATGTACGCAAATAGGAAGCACACAAAAATATCCTTTGAGGTGGGAGATATGGTATTTATAAGGTTGCATCCCTATAGATAATCTTCCATCAAAAAGGTGGAGCAGAGAAGCTCAAACTTAAGTTCTATGGGAAATACAAGATAATCCAGAAGGTTGGAGAAGTTTCTTATAAGGTCGAGCTTCCGAAAAACAACAAAATCCACAATTTCTTCCATGTTTCATGTCTGAAGAAGGTTTTGGGATTGAATATATCTCTTGTTGTTGAGTTACTGCCACTCGATGATGAGGGGAAACTCATCCTTATTTCAAAAGTTATGGTTGATACTAGGGTAAAAAATCTAAGGAATTGAAATATAACTGAGTATCTTTTCCATTGAAAGGATTTGTGAATTGAAGATGCTACTTGGGAAGGGCCTAAAATTCTAGAGCATCCAAATTTGCATTACTCAAGGACAAGCAATTTTGGGGAGGATTTTTTATGTCCCTTTTTCTAGAAAGACAATTATAGAGTGGAATTCGAGAATCCTACCACATTCCTCTATAGGAGAAAAACCATGCTTGATGTTTGGAACGTAACATCTACAACAACAATTGCACATAATTTCTAGAGCCCATGGTAAAAGGGGTATCTATCAAGAAGATATCACCATCAAAAGATCGCCAATCCAATCTCATTGTATCAAAGCAGAATCACTTCTGGTAATCCCTCTAGATTCCTCCACAAGAGCACATTTTTTCTTGTGGTTTGGAGCATAGCACCCATGATGAAACTTGCACATCACATCCAAATCTCAGGTGGAATGGATCAAGTACCAAAAATATATTGTTATTAGAAGATAACTGTTTCAGGCAAATAACACCTACTAACAACAAGCATAATGGATAAGACACCTTTGGATCATGTGGCATCAATTATGAAGTTTTAATAAGAAAGGGCTAGTGAAGCATGTGGATAGGTCTACAGGATGTCACGTTAAATCCAAAAGAATCTACTTTGGCCTTAAAGCTGACCTAGTGTAGTGTGTGGAATTCAAAATTTGGGCTTTGATTCCTTTTTGGCTCAAGGTCAACCTATTCCTTAACGAAAACTGTTAGCATATAAATGTAGAAAGTCAATTCATGTAAGGGATCAAATTATTATATCATTCTCTTGTATTTTTGGACACTTGTATTCTAATTCTTTCTATGGATGAAAACCCATAGGAGTTTTTGTTCATTGGACGAAAAAACTAGTGTTCACTAGAATCAAAGGACAAAACCCCTTTGGTTCTTGAGGGAATTCTCATTCAAGGATTGCACATGAGCTTCAAGGAATCTGTAAGGAAGTTAACAATACTATTGTTGATCTATGGTTATTTTGTATATCTTTTCATATCATTGTTGTGAGCTGTATAATTTGATATATCATGTATATGTGAACGAGGTTTTGAATTTTATCAATATATTGGAGTTTCATCTTTGTGTTCATATGTTGATGTATTTGCAAATCAATCTTTGTTAAAATTATATATTAGGGACATTACAGAGAAGCATTCTCATTCCCCACTCTTGGTCTACTCAATGGTTTGTCATTTGAGAGGTATTTCCCATTATTATTTTCAAATGCATTATGTTTTATGCTTTTTCTTCTCATGCATATAGATCTTGAGCTATGGTTTGCTAGTTCTGGAAGGTTCATTTAAGGGATTTTGGCATTTTTATATCCTTATGCATTGTGAGGTTATTCATTGGTGTTGAGTTTAAGAGATGTTATAGGGCTTATTACCTTGATGTGGGAGTTAATTTGGTTTGATATTCTTTCGGTTTGAGATGCCTACATCATTAAATTGTTAGATGAGGATATTGCTATTATTTTGGGGGTTTTATGGGGGAGATCACACTTATCACAAATTAGCATTTAGAGATGTGTGTAGAATGATATGCTATAGGTTTTGATTTGCACGTTCTCTCTTTGATCTTGTTCTTCTTCCTAGATGTTTGTATTCACATGACATTAGAGTTGAGATCTTGTGTGGAGCTATGGTGATCACTATGTTCGTGGTCATGTGTTGTTACTTGTACTTCATTTTTTTTTGTGATGACATGGAGTTTCCTTTATCTCTTTCCTTTGTTGGGTGTGAATAACTTGGGAGAGCCATGAAGACATGTTGTGAGAGTTATATTGCAACATATTGGTTTGTAGTATTTTCATATCTTTATGGATGTTCCTTGGTACTACATGATGTTGATTATACTTCTATATGACGCTATCGGTGGATCTTTGGATGCCTTGATCATTTTTAGATTTGGTGTTACCTATGTAGTGGGAGTCCCTAATAATGTATGTTCTTCATTGAAAGGTTTGGCACTTGGAGCTTGTGATCACATGTTATGGATTATATATGTTGATGGCATAAGCTTCACTTGTTATGATTTGTATACCTTTGAGGTATGGATGGTTGGATGTGTTAGCATTTGTTGTGGGTGCTCCTTCAAATATGGTGATTATATCTTCACAAATATTGATACATATTTATTACCTTTGGATTGAGTGAACATCAAAATATTTTCTTAAATATTTCTTTTGATTATTATACTACTATACTTAAACTTGGTTTTTGATTTTAATGTGATTCCTTAATATTTAATGTCCATGTTATTGTCCATACATATTCTTAAATATTTATCTAAATATGATGGAGAAGTGGATAGTGTAGACAAGGGTATAATTTAATTTTGTATGTGATGTATATTTTAGAAATATTATGTTAAATATTTTTTTGACATGTAAATAATTGTCAACTTTAAGGTAATTATTTTTTTTTACAATAATATTACTCTTGATTTCTTGATCCATTGTAAAATACTTCTTTACATTAATAAAAGTAATTAATAATTATTTAAAATTTATTTATAAAAATATTAATGAGCAAATAAATAACTTCATTAATAATATATACATAAAAATTAATTTAGTATAAAATACAAGAGACGTATATTTCTCAAAGGAAATTTAACTATGAGCCAAAAACTATTCTTGAATAGTATTATAGAACAAATTATTACCTATAGCTATTGAATTTTTATTTTATTCAAAAATAGTTTTAAAGACATAAATCATAATGTTATGTCTTATTGTTATTCTATTTGTCTTTAAAACTACTATATTTATGTTATTTCATATCTGTTTCTTCAAATGCCTATAATATTTGAATTGAAATTTGCATGTAATTCTTATTTATTAAAATTAACTATGAAGCATTTTCACATATCTTTACTTCCTTACAAACTAAACCTACCTTATAATCAATTATTATTTTAATATTTTTTTTACATTTATATTAAAGAAACTTATAAATTTAAAACATAATAAGAAATTACTAAAGTAACTCTATTCTATTATGTTCATTTCACATTTTATTCCTCCCATGATTAATTATGCAAAGAGGCATGTATTACAATGGCATCCACCAAAAAACAATGTGTAAGGAAAAACTCTTCAACTAGAAATTGACGTTCAAATGACATGCAAATCCATATCCACTCTTAAATCTTAAATTCTTATCTTTTTTTTTTTAAAAAGGCAGTCATTATTGTTAACTTCCTTAAATGAATTTAAAAAATAGCTTTCTTTTTATGAAAGCTATCAGTGTTGTTCGAGATTCTGCTTTTTTAATTTTTTACTAAAAGCAAAAAAAATGGTTACAATTTAAAATAGCATTCAATTAGGGTTAGGATTAGAGTTTTGATTTATATTTAATTCATTTGTATAGATAATCACTACAATTTAATTAATTATTTTAAAACTAAATAATATATTTTTTATAAATTTTAGAAATTAGAATTTAATTTAATTTTAGAATGAAATTTAAGTTTTCAAGATATTGTGGTGATTTCTTTTGCAAGACGAGAACTAAGTATCTTATTGCTATTCGACACTACAAATCACCATAATTTATGAGTTGGAATAACTCAAGTTTAAAATTTTTGAGTGAATGTTACAGCTAACAGTGGGGATGTTTATATCAAGTTTCTCAAACACCTCACTCTATCAGCTAATTTGTTAGAATAAAGCAGATAATTTCTTATAAATTAGAAATTAGCAGGGATTTTTACTATTTTTGTGTGTTAGCTAATAGATATAGAAAGAAAAATAAAGCTATAGCATATTGTTGAGTTTTTTTTGTCTCTAGTTTTTCCTTATAAAAGACCTCAATCCTCTATTTCAAAATCTTCATCTATGCACTACTCTTCATTCTCCATTTTAGCATCTCTCATCAGTATGTTCGCCCATTTCCTAGTTATCAGTGGAGTACGTAGCGATGAGAGGTTTCAAAATAGAGGATATCAAAGAGAAATTAGACATGTTGATATAAATCTTTTCAATGGCAATGAAAGAATATGGAGGAGGTAAGTGAATTGAAGATGGAGGAGGTAAGTCAGTTGATAACTATTGATATATTGTATATTTTTTAAATGAGTTTTCAATGTAATGTAGATATGTAGACTGCATGACAATTCATTGCACGTGTCATAGCTTTGAAGGGCTTCTGATTTACATAACTTCTAATTCATGTAGGAATACGTTTTGAGAGAGTTTCAATTTAGGTGAATCCTATTTTAAGTCAGGGTTCAACCTAATCTTTTGTTTCCTTTCAATTGAATTTTTGATCTATTGTGTTATTTTTGTAATTATGAATGTGTTACAGATGTTTAATCTTAACACAGTTTATTTCTAGCACAATTTATCTCACACAATTATTGAAGATGAGATGGATGAACAATCGCCCATAGAGAAGTAGTAGAAAAAGCCAAAAAATAATAGCACAGTAAGACTGTTTACACAAAAAATAGCTACGCATTATATTATAAGGCATTTGTTTACCATTGATTTTAGAAAATAAATTGCTACATATTTTATGATTACTTAACTCTTTTCATAGATATTTTAAACAAGGAGAAATAAACATTAGAGAAGCTTACTCTGATAGGACAAAGATATGCAATAGACATGGCCGAGCTAAGTTTGAAAAGAAAAATTTTCCCAAGTTTTGTAGTTTGGAGAAAACCATAATTATTTGTATTGCCAATTTTTCATATATGGAGAACTAGACTTGGCAGCATAACAACAACATTTAACAAATTCGTTAATTCTTTCTAACTCAATTTTCTTGCTATTTTGTTGTACTGTCTTTGCAATTTCACTATCTTCTTGATGATGGATCAGAATGAAATGAAATGTCTAGGGAAATGAAAATTCTTACCATAGCAATCAAGTATTTCTACCAATTGGCTAATTTTCAACCATCTTTTAAACATTATATGTGCTAATAGGTAATGCTTTAAAGTTACAAGATTTTTAAGTGTACATGCTTCATCAATACTATTGTTGAGCTCTAAAGCAAGCACATGATCTGACCTTCTAATCTAAATCCAATAGATTTCAATTTTTTTGGGGTAGTATAAAAAGATAATTATAGTATAGACCCAATTCAACTTGCTTCTCACCTACCTTCATATGCTTGTATGTGCAATATGTAGTTGAGGTGAAGATAGATTCTCTCCATGCAAGTTGAGCTAAAGCTAACCTAAGCTTATGTACAAATTGAGTGATTAAATACAGAGAGGTGGTACTGATTATTTGTTAGAAAATTTAGTTAAACAACTAAAGTACCTCAAGATGGAACATTTATCTATGATAACAAAAAAATTGTCTTAAAGGGTGTTGAAGAATCAACTGAAAGGACTCAAACAATTTGCAATAGGAAAAGGAAAATTATTGCTTCTATTAATATTTTGCTTCTATTAATTTTCTCATCTTATATGTATAATCCATGCCACTTCCTTAGAACTATTTAATCATAAAAAGTTTGAAATTAATTAGTTGAAATTAAATTAAATTAAATTAAACTATAATGTAATATAATAAAATAAAATTGACATATAAAAAGGAAAAATGTAAAAATAAATATAAAAAAGATAATTTTAATTCATACAATAAAATACAAATTAATATAACTTTTTAAAAATATATATAAAAATTCTAACCCTAATTGTGATAATAACTCCAACCTAATTTCTAATTCTAATTCTAATCATAATTGAAACCTTAACCCTACCCTAATCTCACTACTAACACTAACCCAACCCTAATCTCAATATATGTAAGCATGATGAAAATAAGCGCTTTTAGAAGGATAACTCTCCACGTATTTTATATATATTAATATTTAATATATATATGCTAGTTACAACTACAGTGGCAGCCGAAAGATGTGAAGACGGGGAACATTGAGATGAGATGTCACGCTAGTAAGGCCCTTCTTAATATTCTAAGGAACTGCTCCCACTTGGCATTAAATATTTGTCAAAGACTTTAGAGAGCATCGCAAGAATCAATCTAGAAACCATGTTTGATGTGCAAGATGCTTCCTTCAACAAACCACAAATCTTAACAGGCGTTAGATCAGGTCATAAGCATCAGCCGCCGTGTCCCACTTATTATTATTGCCATTAAATATTTGTCGAAGACTTTGCCCAGCATTGCTAAAATATTTCTAAAATCCATATCTGATCTGGAAAATGCCATGAATGTGTCTTCCTAAAATATAATAAGAAGGGACGTCAATATCTTAACAGGCTTCGGCCTCTTCATAACATCGGTATTATGCCCACTTCTTATTATTTCCTTTAAATGTTTTTGTCAATGACTTCAGACAGAATCGCCAAAAAGAATTTAGAATCCAGGTTTTGTAGTTTTTCCTAGTAACTTCAAAATATAAGTCAAGAGGGAAGAGGGGAGAAAGTGAAAAGAATTGTATAAGGGAACCGGACAGGCAAGCCTAGCTAAAGTAGTTCGATTTCAACATTTAAATTAATGTTTGACTTCTGTATCTCCACGGGGGAAGAATGGGACAGAAAATAAAATAAAATGAAAAAAAATATCTCTAGAGGCGGAAGAACGAGCCACACACGCATACGTATAAAATAAAATTTTAAAAAGCATCTTCCTTCCGGATTTAGAGGTAAGAAAGTGAAGGAAAATATTTTGTATGTAACGAGGGCCCTCAAAATTTCCACTAATGAAGTGGACTTTAAAAACATCAGCTGTCATACACTCATTTCATGGCATAAAGTTACACAATACAGGTGTAATGACGGTTACATAAAGTATTGCATTATAGATGTACGCTCGATTCCCAAGTATTACCATTAATCTTTACCATTATATTGGACCAAAAGCTTCCTTTTCCTATAAATTTAGAGAGTCGGAAGGCTGCATACGCACATTCAATCGAGTTTAAATTGCATTACTATTCAATTGTACTCTCTAAATCCAGAGCCCGTGATAAATCAAAGATGGCTGAAGGACTTGCAATTGCATTTGCCAAAGGCGTGGCTGGAAGGCTTGGCCAGATTTTGGCGCAGAAAGCATTGAATGAGGCGTCGCTGCTGCTCAACTTCAGAGACGACTTTGAATGGTTGCAGAAGAAGTTCAGCCATATATCTGGTTATCTACAAGATGCACATGACCAAAATGTGCACAAAGTTTCTGTGAAACAATGGCTGGCGGAAGTGAGGGATATTGCTTTTGATGCAGAAGACATAATTGATGAATGTGCTGTTGAGCATTTGTATCAAAACACCAGTCTAGTGTGTGTGTGCAATTGTGGTGAATTAATCTTCAACTATAAAATGGGAAACATGATAAAAAAACTGAAAGAGAGGGTGAGCTCTGTTATTGAAGAGGGACATGAGCTCAAGCTATTTCATGACTTGCCCCGTTTAGATCAACCCTCAACTAGTACATCAGAAAGAGGAGCCCAGTTCAGAAGAGGGAGTGTCTTGGAGGCAGATCCACGAGCAGTGGGTGTGGAGGAGAAGGTGGAGGAAATAGTGAGATTGTTAGAGCAGCCTGCAATAAGTGTTGTTGCCGTCGTGGGAATGGGCGGGCTGGGTAAAACATTGCTTCTTCAACATGTCTACAACAAAATCAAACAAAGGTATGAGCATTCTGCCTGGATTTCTATATCACAGACTTGTTCTCTTAGAACTTTGCAAAGTGACCTGGCCTACCAGATTAAATTGCAAATAGATTCTAGTCTAAGTGAGGTGCTAGTTTCTGACTTGATACATGAGCATCTTGTGGGCAAGAGATGTTTGATTGTTCTAGATGACATGTGGAGGACTAATGTAGAAAGTGACTTGGTGCAAAGGCTCCGTCTTCCCACTGACGGTAATAGCCAGTGTAAAATTGTGGTTACCACCAGAGATAGAGAAGTTGGTGCAAAGATGAGAGCTCATATCTATGAGATGCAACAACTCTCGGAGGAGGACAGTTGGAATCTGTTTTGCCTCTTTGCCTTCCCCAATAGTGAGGAAAATAGGCCGCCCGAGCACCTGGAAAGGGTGGCTCACCAAATTGTAGAAAAATGCGGGAGGCTGCCACTGGCTGTTAAGACAGTTGCAGCATCCATGGCAAGATCTGTGGTCTTAGGGGAATGGGAGTCAAAACTGAGGCAATTGAAAGATATATTTGGAGCAGAGGACTACACGATGCAAATCCTCAAGCTGAGTTACAACTCTCTTCCTGCCCATCTTAAATCTTGTTTTGCTTATTTTTCTTTCTTCCCAGAGGATACACAGATATATTTTTCTAAGGTTAAGTCCACCAAAGATATACACCAAGTCTATTTGATATATTTGTGGACAGTTGAAGGCTTTATTCCACAAGAAAAAGAGAAAGAACAGTGGGACATTGGGGTGAATTACTTACACCAACTTGTAGATCTATGTCTGTTGGAAGTAGACACAGTTCGTGCCTGTTACACCGTGCACAACTTGTTGCATGAGTTGGCTATTAATATAAGTAAAGAACACAAGTGTGAATTTCATCTTCCCTTGCAAGAAACAAGCTGCCGCCGGTTACTGCTGGGTAAGAAAGGTATAACCAATGATGCAATTTCAGAAAGTCTTCTTCATCGGCAGCGATTTCTTCGCACCCTTTCATTATTTGAGAATCCAGAAATTACAAGTATTCCTGAACACTTGTTTGATCGTCTGAGAGTACTCCGGGTTCTCGACTTTAGCAGTACTGCCATCTCTACATTGCCAAAATGTGTTGGGAAATTAAAGCTGCTCAAAGTTTTGAATTTGTCTCAAACAAATATCACGGAGGTGCCGGATTGTGTTAGAAAACTCAAGAGTCTTCAGTTTCTTGATGTTTCTGGATGCACTAGAATACAACATCTACCTGGCTGGATGGGTGACCTCAAATCTCTTTCCCATCTCGATGTATCCAACTGCTCAGAAGAACTTCTCGGTCATATGCCCAAGGGAATATCAGAGCTCTCAAGTCTGAGGACACTAAGATCGCATCCCTTCCCACTGTCTATTGAAGAGAGTGAATACTTAAATGTTAAAGATGTCGGCAATCTGATCAATCTCCAGGAAATATGTTTTAGTTTAGAAGACGAAGGGGGGTTGCTGAGTGTAGAAGATGGTGTCCTTGAGCGTCTGGTGAAAATGAGAAATCTTGCGGTACAGAACGGCATTCCTGCAAGGGAGGGTGATGATGAAGAATCCAATCTTCCAGCATTACCAGAAAAAATGAATGTTATGAAAGATCTTCAACAACTTTTTCTTGCTCGTTTCTCCGTGCCTAGTTGGATATGTGGTTTGGCAAATCTGACAGAACTTGTATTGTGGAAGTGCAGTGATTATCCGTCACTCCAAAACATGCCCAACTTACGATCATTGGTTTTGATGGAAGATTCGAGATGCAGAGAATTGCCAAAGAAGTTTGGAGAGAGTGGGGGATTTCCTAAGCTGGTTAGGCTGGCTATTGGCGAGTTCCCTCTTGTGGAGGAGTTGCCGACATTGGAGGAGGGAGCGATGCAATGTCTCGAATATCTAGCGATAGGGAATTGTCGACGGGTGAAGAAAGTTCCAGAGGGATTGGAGCGGTTGAGGAGACTAAAGGTGTTGGCGGTTGAGGAGGCAAGTATCAAGTTAAAGGAGAGGTTAAAGAAAGGCCGGGAAGATTGGAATAGAATCAAAGCTCAGAATCCCAACATTGAGATACGCATGTGGTAGCCAAAGCCTGGAATTTGATGGTCTATTTGACCATTTTTTTTTTTTTTTTTCGTATATTACAACCTAAAAAATCATTAGACCGTATCATTTGACTTGCTATATTTTTATATAACCGTAAATATGACACTTCAAATTATTATTAAACCGTAAAAATTTATTGTAGGCATATATATATAATAATGTTTATGATAAAAATATAAATTAGTTTATAATTGAAAATTGAAATAATTCTTTCTAATTTCACTTTATATTAATATATATGATTTATTATAAATATATTTATTAATTCAAAATCTGTTGAGAATAGAATCTTTTCAAGATTAAATATAGTTCTTTCTAATTTTTTAAAGATTTTGACTTTTTTACTAATAATTATCATTGCTTTATATTAATATATATGATTTATAATATTTATTATAAAAATATATATTAATTGAAAATATTTTCAAAATAGAATATAATTGATTTTTAACCTTTTGAATATTTTAACAAGATTTATTTTCTACATAATTTAGAAACTTCTTGTTACAATTAACAATAAATTTAAGATTTAAGATTTATTTCTAATTATCAATATTTTCTAATTTTATAGTTTTTTAATATATATATAGGATATTCTTATGAATAACAACATAGCACAAATTTTCATTGTATTTTCAAAGCATTTATTTTATAGCATTTTATTTTCAACAAGATTTATTTTATAGCATTTTGTGTACAGTGATTCTTAGCTTTGATTTTCTTCAATAGAGCATTTGGTGTTATTGGTGAGATGTTGAATTTTTTTTTACCTTTTACAAATAATTTATGGTTTTAGATAAATGAATTTAAGATTAAACTATAAAAAAAAATTGAACAATAGCAGTGAATTTCACTTTATAGCATTGTTTTTTCAACAACATTTATTTTAAATGATTCAGCTTTGATTTTTTTTGAGTAGTTGTGTTTTATTGGTGAGCATTTTAAAATTTTAGATAATGAGTTGAATAAGGATTAAACTATTTTTAATTTTATATAATTATTTATGGATAGGTTTGAAATTGATATTTAAATATGATTTTAGATAGATCAATTCGCGGATTGAACTATTTTTAATTTTATATAATTATTTCTTGCTAGATTTGATTTGAAATTGATATTTAAATGTGTTTTTAGATAGACCAATTCAAACATTAAATTAATTTTAATTTTATTTAACAATTTCTTGGTAGGTTTGAAATTGATATTTAAATGTGTTTTTATGATATTTACACATGAAATCAATAAATTAATTTATAGTCAAAATAGTAATACAATTTTACAAATTAGAGAATAAATATATGGAAAAAACAATCATATTGTGCAATATAATTATTCTTAATCTAATACTCTATGCATTGTCAAAATGTAAATTGCATATATATAATTATTTAATTATCAATAAAATTTATTATATGCAATTGGATTTACTAATTGAGTGCATTCATAGTTTCTAAAATTTGTAAATTTTCTAACATAATTATTTTATAAAATAATATTTCATAGATTACTAATATATTGATTTTTTAGATACTTTAAATATTTTTTTTGACAATTAAATTTTTTCATAAAACGTAAAATGACAGGTATTTAAATGAACAAACCGTCACAAAATTTTCATATGACAGGCAGGCTTCACACCCCAGCCTCGTGGTAGAAATGATATATTCCATTTGAGATCCTTCATTCACATTTTTTTTATTTTGAAAACGGTCACTAACTATTTAGATTTAGATTTCCGTTATCTAATAGTTATGCATAAAAAATGTTTTATTTAATTTTTTTAAAACAATACTTGTATATGTTTGTTTATATGTAAAAAGACTCCGTCTAAAAGGAATGATCAATGGTATTCAAAAAACTATTTTATTTTATATTTAAATTAAAATATAGTTATTTTTTTAATAATTTAATGTAGAATATTCTAATTCATTTTTCTAATTTAATAAATTAATTTTTTAATTAAGTTTTTGTAATCTTAATGTATGTTATTTTAATAAATATAATATAAAATTTAATTAGATAAAATAAAGAATTGTATTTCTAAGAGAGATTAATAATAGAAATATCAAATTCAAAACTTTAGATTGTGGAGGACATGGTCATCAAAGCACGTCTTATGATTATTAAATGAAAATATTTTCCAATTACAATAAATAAATGAGGGAGGGGGGCGGATACATAATAGTAATGTGTACTATACAATAGTAATTAACAACTAATGAGTGGAAAAGCTCAAGGATTTGAAACAAGAGAAACAAGTTAGGGAAGAATTAGATATTTGCAAGCTCATGTTCCTAGTGAGCTCAAACATGAGAAGTTGACAATTAGAAAGAGTGATGTGTTATGTTTCTTTATTATACAGGTAGTTTGTAATATATTTAGGCTAAGATCATGATAGGATTTTAATTTTATTTGTTCTCTATTTTAATCCCCTGAATAATACTTAGTGAAAACACCGAATGGTGTTATCAAATGATAGATAAACACAAATATTTATATATCCTTGTTAGCCAAACACTACAAATTTAGGTTTTTGATAGTAATTTTATGTAGTACTAGATTGATATGGTTATGCATATTTGTGTCTATTGCTCATTTGATATCATCTCTAGGTGCTATTACTAGTTTTTAAGAATTTTACAATTGTGATAATTTAAATTTTTTTTACAAATTTAAAAAAAGGAAACAACTACGAAGGTATTATTAAATTATCAAAATTCGTGATCATTTTCAAGGATACAAAAATTATTAACTAAAAAATGATGATTTCATAATTTTCTTTTAAGTTATGTAGCTCAAGATAAGATAAATCTAGAAAGACTAGAAGCATTCCAATTATACTTGAGGTAGTGTAAGGAAGAAATTGCACAAAACCTCATCATTGTAACCATTTTAAAAATATTTTAATATATAACAATACTCTACTAGATTTTTGTATGAATGTTCTTATATGTATATTATTTTAATGTTTATGATTGCTTGTTAGTTCTTTTCATACAACTGCATAGGTCTAGCCAAAGCTACTAGGACTCTCATTTTCCTTGAGAAAAAAATCCTATGGACTAATATGTTGGTGTGCAAGGGTGTTAGTGATATCCATTTGGTTGGATACATCCATGAGCATTTCTTATAACAATTTTTTTTTAAGGTACAATATTCACATAAGGTGCAATTAAATATTGATCCTTTAAAGCATATTGATTTACATGATTCTAAAACTAAGTTTGTAGGCATGCTTAATAATGATTCTAATGTTTCTACATATTCTTCTATATATAACAATTAGGACATTTTCACTTGATGAGATCCTTGTGCATGGTTATTATGGTCCTTTAAATTTTAGAGCTTATGTTCCTTACAAACTAATAAAGGGTGTTCTTATTGATCTTACTTGTCACATTAACATATACTCAAAAAAAAATTAATCATCATTTTCAATAGCAATAATATGAGGATTCAATTGTTTCCCTCAAAATAAATAATGATTTTTCAATTGAGGCTATGGGTTTCTTTATTTTACTTTTGGTATTTTGTTTGAAATTGAAATGTCAAAAATTGTCATCCTATCTTTTTGGACATAAAACAACTAATTTTCTCTAGGTTTCATTTAAGGAAACCTTAGAGATCTCAATCCAAAGTATGTAATGAGGGAAATATATCTGCAATAAGGTGTCTTACGGGTGTGATTAAGACTAAGGGTAAAAGAAAGAAGTTGGGTACACAAAAAGCTCAAAAAGTGGAAGTGTTTTTGTTGTTTTCCAGAATTTGTCACACTTGGACTAAACATTTGAGGCACTTACACAATGGACCTTAAAAAAAGTTAGTAATATGAAATTTTGAATTTTGAATCTAGTTTCCAAATATGTAAATTATTCAAATACCTAGATTATAGAAATTAAATTTTGATAGGGATCTATAAAATCACTTTTTAAAAGTCCCTATTTTTTTACCATACCAAGCACGTGTACGAACACCACTTTTTTACCCAAATAAAAGTATTTTGCTAATTACTTTTTGGAAAAGATAGCTAACAATATGAATATTCATGTGAATTTTGTTTTGTAATTTTTTGTTGAATTTTTTTTTTATTGATTTTTTATTAGCCTTAATTGTTGTTTTTAAAAATCAACATGTACGGACAACATAATTGGACCTAAACTAAACATTTTAATCTTTTTTTTAATTCTATAGATGATTTTCTGAATTTTGATGCCATATATTTTTTTTTACAGAAAACTTAACCAAAAAAAAGTTATTAAAAAATAAAAAAGCCTGATATTTCAAATTTAAGGACTAGTTTGCTTAGAAATTAATTAACAAAATAGAAAACATAATCCAATATTAATAAAAATTATATATTTAGAAAGTAGACATCATGTTCTCTAATGGGTTTTAATTTTATAGATTGATTCAAAAAAAAAAAGTCCATCAATCATATTGCATTCTTCTTCAATCTGCCTTAGTTTTTTAGTTGCAGATCAAAGGCTAAGGCTCAGATTGCCAATCCTTTCCCAAGCCTAAAAACAAGGTTGCAAGTGGGTTGGGAATTCAATTTTTAAATAATGTGTACACGTTACTAAAATGTGTACGCGTTATTTAAATAAAACACGTACATGTTTCATAATGCATACATGTTATCTATTTACATGTTGGGTAAAGGTAACGTGTATGCATTATATAATGTGTATGTGTTCCTAAAATAGAACCGTATGCATTTCATAACGCGTACACGTTTCTAATATAGCCATTTTTTTCTAATTTGGAAATACTGATAAAACACATTTTTCTACAACATTCCTTTTTTGTAGTACGGTTCAAAAGTGCCATTTTCTACTCTTTTTTTTGCAAATTTGTCTTGTGTAGGGCATATTCTATTCAAATTGTTGGAAGAGACAAAGTGTGGGTTGAATTTTCTGATGTGGAATCAAGTACAAGAACTTTTTACTAGAAGATTTGAAAAAGAGAATTTTTGGATATATTCATGATGTTTTTGAACTTCAAAGTTTATAGAAAAAAGGATTTTCATACTACATAGTTTTATTTGAATATTTGAAGGAGATGGAAATTTGAAAATAGGTCACTTAAATCATTTTTTTACATCAAAGAGAGTTTAGTAACCATGGGTGATAAGCAAAGACAAAGAAAAAAATGTAGAAAGTTAATGACACCCGAAGAAATTCAAGCAAATAGAGATATGAAGGAAAAAAGACAAAGGGATAGAGGAGAAAGGATTCGTCAAATAAAAATTTGCAAGCATCTAGTTCCAAGAATGTTGAAGAGGAAGTCATGAATGATGAAATGAATGTAGATTATGCAAATGTGGAGATGGTGAATATGGAAGAAAATGCAATTATGGAGACAAACCCAACTATGCCTTCAACTTCAACTTTGAATGATATGGAAATAGTACCTATGCAAAAAAATTTGGGTATGTCTTCAAATCCACCTCCCAATGATATGGAAAATGCACCTATTCAAACAATCTATCTAGGTATGTGTTCAAACCCAAGTTTTGATAATATTGATATTGCTTGTTTAGATGAAGCTAGATACACCATGGATGATATCAATAATTTTAGGGTTGAAACAACACCAAAAAAAAAATGATGAAATTATATCTTATGAGAATTCAAATGAGAATGAAATCCCTCATATTGATGAAAATGAGAATGAAATCCCTTTTACATTTGAAAATGAAAATGGAATCCCTTGTGTGAATGAAAATGAAACCCCTTGTATAGATGAAGGTGAAAAAAAAAATTACAACTAAAAAATATGTGCTAGATAACCTTCGTGGTAAAGTTTCTTGGAGAAAAAATAGAACTTATGGAAATAGAATATATAAAATGTTTTTTTTATAGAAAGAAACTAGGATTCCAATGTCAACTCATGGTGCAATTGATGAGAATGTCAAGAATGAGAAAAGTGATGAAAAAATTAGGTGTTTCTATAAAACCAAAAAAGAAAGATGATTCAATAGAACAAGTCATATCTAGTGTTGCTAATGCTATTGATTTTATAGGTAAGAAAAGTCGATCAAAAGTTA
>VDFB02254759.1:0-33617 GCA_007258455.2 Sequoia sempervirens
GTTGTTGCAAAATGATCTAGAGGTGTCTTATCCTTTAAGCCTACTGAAGTATGTGCCAATTGTCTAGCACAATCATCTTCTAATAGCAATAACTTTATTGTCCTAATCCATTTCTCTTAATATTTTGATATGATGTGCAAGTTTCATCATAGATGCTATGTTCCAAACTACAAGCTGAAATGTACTCATGCAGAGGAATGTAAAGGAATTCCAAGAATTGGTTTGGCTTTGGTATAGTGATCCTAGACTGACAATCTTCTGATGGTGATATATTTCTGGTATATGATCCATTTTCCTTGAGCTCCAAATATGATGTAAGGACATTATTACAAATTCTATGTTCCAAACCACAAACTATAATGTGCTCCTGTGAAGGAATGCGATAGGATTCTCAGATTCCACTCTACAAAATTGCCTTTACAGAAAAAGGGACATGACATTAATTTTGCCAAGTGAAAGGGAGATCAGACTCTTGAGGAGAGAATTAAAGAAAATAGGTCAAGAAGAGACCATGGATGATGAAGAAAAATAATTCAAAGCAATCTTTGAGGAAATGATACAAGGTAAAAATCATCTTGCTGATATGTTTGGCCAAATGTTTTATTAGATGCAAAAAAATGCTAGGAAGGAGAATGATAGTATTAATGGATTTGGTACTACTAGTGAAACCAGTGGTGGAAAGGGGAAGGAGAAGATAGTTTCCACACAAATCTCCAGAACTAAATTTAGTAATAGGCCTCTTGATCCTAAACTCATTCACAGAGTAGAAGTTCTAGGGGCAGAAACTACCCTCCAAGATGACATCTCAAGGGCTTATGAAGAGTATAGGACTTTGGACCCTCAAATCAAGGAGATCTTATCTTTTAGATATTTCATGGAAATGAAGAAGAATAAGAAAGGAACTCACCATTTATCCCTTAAGCCAAAATATTTGGAGCACTTATTAGGGAAGCTATCTATTTCCCCCTTTGATGGATCTAAGAAGTGCACTACTAGGGCATGGTTGCAGAAACTTGATACATACTTGGCACTCAAACCCATATTAGATTAAATAAAATTTTCCACCCTATATTTGGAAGGGATTTCTCATGATTGGTGGTACCATGGTTTGATCACTCAATGCCACAAATTCATCAAATCTTATGATGAGTTTTGTAGCAAACTCATTGAGAGATTTGATAGGAGAGATATTGAAGAACATTTTAGAGATTTCGCTCACCTCAAACAAAAGGGAAGTGTGGAGGAAAAATTTGCAAAGCTCCAAAGGCTATCAATAATGATAACCAACATCTCAGATAAGAGGCTCATAATCCTATTCATTTAAGGTTTGGAAAAACAACTTAGGGGCTTGGTGAAGGAATTCCACCCACCAAGACTTTAGGAGACTATCTAGAAAGCCTTTGATCTAGAGAATTTTGATCCCCAACAAAAATCAAAACCCACATTATGGAATAAGGAAAAATTAAATTTCCAAAAGAAAACTTAGACTTCTTAGAAACTTTCTCCCCATATCGCACCTAAGAATATTGATCATGAACCAAGAATGAGCTCAAAAGGAAAAAATTACTTCACTTGTTGATAGCCATGGGTTCTAGGACACATGTGTCTTGGAAAGGGGAAATTCCACTATATAGAAGTCATCTCTGACAAAGAGTCAGAATCAAATGACTCTAATGAATTTCATGATCTAGAAGACACCCATCTAGAGGAATAAGATAAGGATAAATATGTAATGGCGATAATATGGCATCAAAATCTAGCGCACATAGGTACCATTCTTTTAAAGGACCCGAGGAGTCCTTGCAAGACAAAAGTGACAGTTTGGATTGATGAAGGAGCTACCCAAAACTTCATTGATGAGGGTCTTGTGAGGAGAAGTCTAGGTATGAAGAATTCTGAAGGCTTCACTGTCATAGTGGTGAATGGGTATAACTTACAGTGCTACAAGGATAAATTCCAGAAGCTGGACATAACATTTTGAGATCATAAGGTTTGTGATGATTTCTATGTTATTGGTTTGGGTGAAATTGATGTAATTTTGGGTGTGCAACATTGGCTACATTCATTGGGGGAGTACAATAAAAACTACCAAACCATGGAACTCATGTTCAAATCTAATGGGAAGGACATGTGATTCTAAAGGGAATGGCTAATGGAAGTCCACAAGTAGTGTTAAGAGGATCTTTCGAAAGGACCAAGTTGCTTGGACTACTAGTTGTTTGGTAATTTCAAAAGGCTCTTCTAAAGGTAAGAATTACCAAGTTCATATTGATATTCATAAGATTTTGGATAAGCATAGTTTGGTTTTTAGTGGCATGCCTCTCAAATTTCCACCAAATAGAGGTTTCCATCATTTCATAGAACTTGATCTAGGATCAAAGTTGGTTATGACCACTCCTTTCCGTCATCGCTGGATGTATAAGGAGGAGATAAAGAAAGAAATAAACGAGTTGTTGGATATAGGCTACATCATACCAAGCTCTATCCCTTTCACATATTTTGTGATACTAGTAAAGAAGAAGGATGCCACCTTATGGATGTGCATAGACTAACATAAATTGAACAAGAAGACCATTAAGAATTGGTACCCCATACCATGAATAAATGAACTGATTGATGAGATGCATGATGTAGTGTAATTGTCAAAGATTTATTTGAGGTTCAAAGACCACCAAATCCGCATGAGGAAAGAAGATGTACATAAGACTACTTTCTCAGTTTCATTATGAGAATTTTGAGTTCCTAGTTATGCCCTTTGGTCTCACTAATGCACCGAAAACGTTCCAATTATGCATGAACCATGTTTTTGGTAAGCACCTAAGGAATTTTTTGGTTGGTTTTATTTGATGATATTGTGATCTATAACAAAACATGGGAAGAATATTTGAATCATTTGAATATAGTCTTGGGAATTCTTGAAAAATAGTCTATCTTTGCAAAGATGTCCAAATGTGAGTTTGGGTCAATAGATATATTATATTGCAGAAATTTCATAAGAACTAAAGGATTCCAGGTTGATCAACAAGATCCAAGCCATTTTAGACTAGTCACCTCCTACAAACTTGTCTCAACTAAGAGATTTATTTGGATAATTGGGTAGTTATTACCAGAGGTTTTTCAAAGGATTCTTTCAGTATATGACACCTCTCACCAATCTAGCTAAATCAGGAGCCTTTTAATGGAAAATAAAAGAACAAGGGACCTTTGATAAGCTAAAAGAGATAATGACTCTTGTTTGATTCTTACAATTCTCAAATTTTCACTTCCATTTGTTGTAGAATGTGATGCTTTTGATGAGGGAATTGTAGTTGTTCTCTCTTAGAGGGGACAACCCATAGAATTTGAAAGTAGGAAATTGAGGGACAATGAAAAGATATATGATCCCATATATGATAAATATATGATAGCTATAATGCATGCCTTGGAGAATTTTTTGCAATACCTAGTGTGCAAAATATTTGTGGTCAAGATAGACCATAACAATTTAAAATTCTTCATGAGCCAACAAAATTTGAATGATAAACATAAAAAATGGGTGAGTGCACTACAATCATATGATTTTGATATAAAATATATCAAGGGAAAGAATAATATTGTGGTGAATTCTCTCTCTAAGAGGCCTACTCTATGCCATGTTTCCATCACATCAATTGATTGGAAGTATTCCATCATGAAGGAGTATGCTAAAGATCCTTTTGCTACTAGAGCCCTAGAAGGTGAAAAGAGGGATGACCAGTATGAGATGGCAGAAGGCTTGATAATATTCAAGAACATGGCATTCCTAGTTTTGGGATCCAAGGTTAAAGAGTAGATATTGGAGGCTTACCATAATGCACCAACAACAGGGCACCCTAGATTCTACAAAACTTATCAGAAGATCAGAGAAAGGTTCGCTTGGAAGGGCCTTAAGGAGGATGTTCTCTCACACATCAAGGAATGTGTCACATGTTAGTAGAACAAGGGGGAACAAGAATTTTTGACCGGGCTACTACAACCTCTTCCCATTCCAGAACTAAAATTGTTAGTGATAGAGACAATCTTTTCCATCTCTAGTGACTATAAAGCTGAGCTGCAAGTTGCAGAACTATTCTTCAATGAAGTTTTCTGATTACATGGGATACCCAAGAACATTGTTAGTGATAGAGACAATCAGCTCCTCAATACTTTTTGGAAGGATTTATTCCAGTTGCTAGGCACCAAGATCACCCCTAGCACAAGCTATCATCCACAAATTGATGGACAAACTAAAATTTTAAACAAGTGGTTAGACAGATACTTGAGGAATTATGCCACCAGTCAGCAAACAACTTGGATCAAATGGTTGCATTTGGGAGAGTATTGCTACAACATAACTCATCAAATTTCCATTGGCATGTCTCCATTCAGAGCACACTACGGATATGATGAATTAACCTTTCAGAGTTAGTCCTCACAAAAAATAGAGTTCCTATAGTGAGTGATTTGGTAAATCAAAGTCAATATATTTTGAGAACTCTCAAGGATCATCTTCAAGTTTCCCAAAGTCAATAAAAGATGTACGCAAATAGGAAGCACACAAAAATATCCTTTGAGGTGGGAGATATGGTATTTATAAGGTTGCATCCCTATAGATAATCTTCCATCAAAAAGGTGGAGCAGAGAAGCTCAAACTTAAGTTCTATGGGAAATACAAGATAATCCAGAAGGTTGGAGAAGTTTCTTATAAGGTCGAGCTTCCGAAAAACAACAAAATCCACAATTTCTTCCATGTTTCATGTCTGAAGAAGGTTTTGGGATTGAATATATCTCTTGTTGTTGAGTTACTGCCACTCGATGATGAGGGGAAACTCATCCTTATTTCAAAAGTTATGGTTGATACTAGGGTAAAAAATCTAAGGAATTGAAATATAACTGAGTATCTTTTCCATTGAAAGGATTTGTGAATTGAAGATGCTACTTGGGAAGGGCCTAAAATTCTAGAGCATCCAAATTTGCATTACTCAAGGACAAGCAATTTTGGGGAGGATTTTTTATGTCCCTTTTTCTAGAAAGACAATTATAGAGTGGAATTCGAGAATCCTACCACATTCCTCTATAGGAGAAAAACCATGCTTGATGTTTGGAACGTAACATCTACAACAACAATTGCACATAATTTCTAGAGCCCATGGTAAAAGGGGTATCTATCAAGAAGATATCACCATCAAAAGATCGCCAATCCAATCTCATTGTATCAAAGCAGAATCACTTCTGGTAATCCCTCTAGATTCCTCCACAAGAGCACATTTTTTCTTGTGGTTTGGAGCATAGCACCCATGATGAAACTTGCACATCACATCCAAATCTCAGGTGGAATGGATCAAGTACCAAAAATATATTGTTATTAGAAGATAACTGTTTCAGGCAAATAACACCTACTAACAACAAGCATAATGGATAAGACACCTTTGGATCATGTGGCATCAATTATGAAGTTTTAATAAGAAAGGGCTAGTGAAGCATGTGGATAGGTCTACAGGATGTCACGTTAAATCCAAAAGAATCTACTTTGGCCTTAAAGCTGACCTAGTGTAGTGTGTGGAATTCAAAATTTGGGCTTTGATTCCTTTTTGGCTCAAGGTCAACCTATTCCTTAACGAAAACTGTTAGCATATAAATGTAGAAAGTCAATTCATGTAAGGGATCAAATTATTATATCATTCTCTTGTATTTTTGGACACTTGTATTCTAATTCTTTCTATGGATGAAAACCCATAGGAGTTTTTGTTCATTGGACGAAAAAACTAGTGTTCACTAGAATCAAAGGACAAAACCCCTTTGGTTCTTGAGGGAATTCTCATTCAAGGATTGCACATGAGCTTCAAGGAATCTGTAAGGAAGTTAACAATACTATTGTTGATCTATGGTTATTTTGTATATCTTTTCATATCATTGTTGTGAGCTGTATAATTTGATATATCATGTATATGTGAACGAGGTTTTGAATTTTATCAATATATTGGAGTTTCATCTTTGTGTTCATATGTTGATGTATTTGCAAATCAATCTTTGTTAAAATTATATATTAGGGACATTACAGAGAAGCATTCTCATTCCCCACTCTTGGTCTACTCAATGGTTTGTCATTTGAGAGGTATTTCCCATTATTATTTTCAAATGCATTATGTTTTATGCTTTTTCTTCTCATGCATATAGATCTTGAGCTATGGTTTGCTAGTTCTGGAAGGTTCATTTAAGGGATTTTGGCATTTTTATATCCTTATGCATTGTGAGGTTATTCATTGGTGTTGAGTTTAAGAGATGTTATAGGGCTTATTACCTTGATGTGGGAGTTAATTTGGTTTGATATTCTTTCGGTTTGAGATGCCTACATCATTAAATTGTTAGATGAGGATATTGCTATTATTTTGGGGGTTTTATGGGGGAGATCACACTTATCACAAATTATCATTTAGAGGTGTGTGTAGAATGATATGCTATAGGTTTTGATTTGTATGTTCTCTCTTTGATCTTGTTCTTCTTCCTAGATGTTTGTATTCACATGACATTAGAGTTGAGATCTTGTGTGGAGCTATGGTGATCACTATGTTCGTGGTCATGTGTTGTTACTTGTACTTCATTTTTTTTTGTGATGACATGGAGTTTCCTTTATCTCTTTCCTTTGTTGGGTGTGAATAACTTGGGAGAGCCATGAAGACATGTTGTGAGAGTTATATTGCAACATATTGGTTTGTAGTATTTTCATATCTTTATGGATGTTCCTTGGTACTACATGATGTTGATTATACTTCTATATGACGCTATCGGTGGATCTTTGGATGCCTTGATCATTTTTAGATTTGGTGTTACCTATGTAGTGGGAGTCCCTAATAATGTATGTTCTTCATTGAAAGGTTTGGCACTTGGAGCTTGTGATCACATGTTATGGATTATATATGTTGATGGCATGAGCTTCACTTGTTATGATTTGTATACCTTTGAGGTATGGATAGTTGGATGTGTTAGCATTTGTTGTGGGTGCTCTTTCAAATATGGTGATTATATCTTCACAAATATTGATACATATTTATTACCTTTGGATTGAGTGAACATCAAAATATTTTCTTAAATATTTCTTTTGATTATTACACTACTATACTTAAACTTGGTTTTTGATTTTAATGTGATTCCTTAATATTTAATGTCCATGTTATTGTCCATACATATTCTTAAATATTTATCTAAATATGATGGAGAAGTGGATAGTGTAGACAAGGGTATAATTTAATTTTGTATGTGATGTATATTTTAGAAATATTATGTTAAATATTTTTTTGACATGTAAATAATTGTCAACTTTAAGGTAATTATTTTTTTTGACAATAATATTACTCTTGATTTCTTGATCCATTGTAAAATACTTCTTTACATTAATAAAAGTAATTAATAATTATTTAAAATTTATTTATAAAAATATTAATGAGCAAATAAATAACTTCATTAATAATATATACATAAAAATTAATTTAGTATAAAATACAAGAGACGTATATTTCTCAAAGGAAATTTAACTGTGAGCCAAAAACTATTCTTGAATAGTATTATAGAACAAATTATTACCTATAGCTATTGAATTTTTATTTTATATAAAAATAGTTTTAAAGACATAAATCATAATGTTATGTCTTATTGTTATTCTATTTGTCTTTAAAACTATTATATTTATGTTATTTCATATTTGTTTCTTCAAATGCCTATAATATTTGAATTGAAATTTGCATGTAATTCTTATTTATTAAAATTAACTAAGAAGCATTTTCACATATCTTTACTTCCTTACAAACTAAACCTACCTTATAATCTATTATTATTTTAATATTTTTTTTTACATTTATATTAAAGAAACTTATAAATTTAAAACATAATAAGAAATTACTAAAGTAACTCTATTCTATTATGTTCATTTCACATTTTATTCCTCCCATGATTAATTATGCAAAGAGGCATGTATTACAATGGCATCCACCAAAAAACAATGTGTAAGGAAAAACTCTTCAACTAGAAATTGACGTTCAAATGACATGCAAATCCATATCCACTCTTAAATCTTAAATTCTTATCTTTTTTTAATAAAAAGGCAGTCATTATTGTTAACTTCCTTAAATGAATTTAAAAAATAGTTTTCTTTTTATGAAAGCTATCAGTGTTGTTCGAGATTCTGCTTTTTTAATTTTTTACTAAAAGCAAAAGAAATGGTTACAATTTAAAATAGCATTCAATTAGGGTTAGGATTAGAGTTTTGATTTATATTTAATTCATTTGTATAGATAATCACTACAATTTAATTAATTATTTTAAAACTAAATAATATATTTTTTTATAAATTTTAGAAATTGGAATTTAATTTAATTTTAGAATGAAATTTAAGTTTTCAAGATATTGTGGTGATTTCTTTTGCAAGACGAGAACTAAGTATCTTATTGCTATTCGACACTACAAATCACCATAATTTATGAGTTGGAATAACTCAAGTTTAAAATTTTTGAGTGAATGTTACAGCTAACAGTGGGGATGTTTATATCAATTTTCTAAAACACCTCACTCTATCAGCTAATTTGTTAGAATAAAGCAGATAATTTCTTATAAATTAGAAATTAGCAGGGATTTTTACTATTTTTGTGTGTTAGCTAATAGATATAGAAAGAAAAATAAATCTATAGCATATTGTTGAGTTTTTTTTGTCTCTAGTTTTTCCTTATAAAAGACCTCAATCCTCTATTTCAAAATCTTCATCTATGCACTACTCTTCATTCTCCATTTCAGCATCTCTCATCAGTATGTACGCCCATTTCCTAGTTATCAATGGAGTACGTAGCGATGAGAGGTTTCAAAATAGAGGATATCAAAGAGAAATTAGACATGTTGATATAAATCGTTTCAATGGCAATGAAAGAATATGGAGGAGGTAAGTGAATTGAAGATGGAGGAGGTAAGTCAGTTGATAACTATTGATATATTGTATATTTTTTAAATAAGTTTTCAATGTAATGTAGATATGTAGACTGCATGACAATTCATTGCACGTGTCATAGATTTGAAGAGCTTCTGATTTACATAACTTCTAATTCATGTGGGAATATGTTTTGAGAGAGTTTCAATTTAGGTGAATCCTATTTTAAGTCAGGGTTCAACCTGATCTTTTGTTTCCTTTCAATTGAATTTTTGATCTATTGTGTTATTTTTGTAATTATGAATGTGTTACAGATGTTTAATCTTAACACAGTTTAGTTCTAGCACAATTTATCTCACACAATTATTGAAGATGAGATGGATGAACAATCGCCCATAGAGAAGTAGTAGAAAAAGCCAAAAAATAATAGCACAGTAAGACTGTTTACACAAAAAATAGCTACGCATTATATTCTAAGGCATTTGTTTACCATTGATTTTAGAAAATAAATTGCTACATATTTTATGATTACTTAACTCTTTTCATAGATATTTTAAACAAGGAGAAATAAACATTAGAGAAGCTTACTCTGATAGGACAAAGATATGCAATAGACATGGCCGAGCTAAGTTTGAAAAGAAAAATTTTCCCAAGTTTTGTAGTTTGGAGAAAACCATAATTATTTGTATTGCCAATTTTTCATATATGGAGAACTAGACTTGGCAGCATAACAACAACATTTAACAAATTCGTTAATTATCAATTTTCTTGCTATTTTGTTGTACTGTCTTTGCAATTTCACTATCTTCTTGATGATGGATCAGAATGAAATGAAATGTCTAGGGAAATGAAAATTCTTACCATAGCAATCAAGTATTTCTACCAATTGGCTAATTTTCAACCATCTTTTAAACATTATATGTGCTAATAGGTAATGCTTTAAAGTTACAAGATTTTTAAGTGTACATGCTTCATCAATACTATTGTTGAGCTCTAAAGCAAGCACATGATCTGACCTTCTAATCTAAATCCAATAGATTTCAATTTTTTTGGGGTAGTATAAAAAGATAATTATAGTATAGACCCAATTCAACTTGCTTCTCACCTACCTTCATATGCTTGTATGTGCAATACGTAGTTGAGGTGAAGATAGATTCTCTCCGTGCAAGTTGAGCTAAAGCTAACCTAAGCTTATGTACAAATTGAGTGATTAAATACAGAGAGGTGGTACCGATTATTTGTTAGAAAATTTAGTTAAACAACTAAAGTACCTCAAGATGGAACATTTATCTATGATAACAAAAAAATTGTCTGAAAGGGTGTTGAAGAATCAACTGAAAGGACTCAAACAATTTGCAATAGGAAAAGGAAAATTATTGCTTCTATTAATATTTTGCTTCTATTAATTTTCTCATCTTATATGTATAATCCATGCCACTTCCTTAGAACTATTTAATCATAAAAAGTTTGAAATTAATTAGTTGAAATTAAATTAAATTAAATTAAACTATAATGTAATATAATAAAATAAAATTGACATATAAAAAGGAAAAATGTAAAAATAAATATAAAAAAGATAATTTTAATTCATACAATAAAATACAAATTAATATAACTTTTTAAAAATATATATATAAATTCTAACCCTAATTGTGATAATAACTCCAACCTAATTTCTAATTCTAATTCTAATCATAATTGGAACCTTAACCCTAACCCTAATCTCACTACTAACACTAACCCAACCCTAATCTCAATATATGTAAGCATGATGAAAATAAGCGCTTTGAGAAGGATAACTCTCCACGTATTTTATATATATTAATATTTAATATATATATGCTAGTTACAACTACAGTGGCAGCCGAAAGATGTGAAGACGGGGAACATTGAGATGAGATGTCACGCTAGTAAGGCCCTTCTTAATATTCTAAGGAACTGCTCCCACTTGGCATTAAATATTTGTCAAAGACTTTAGAGAGCATCGCAAGAATCAATCTAGAAACCATGTTTGATGTGCAAGATGCTTCCTTCAACAAACCACAAATCTTAACAGGCGTTAGATCAGGTCATAAGCATCAGCCGCCGTGTCCCACTTATTATTATTGCCATTAAATATTTGTCGAAGACTTTGCCCAGCATTGCTAAAATATTTCTAAAATCCATATCTGATCTGGAAAATGCCATGAATGTGTCTTCCTAAAATATAATAAGAAGGGACGTCAATATCTTAACAGGCTTCGGCCTCTTCATAACATCGGTATTATGCCCACTTCTTATTATTTCCTTTAAATGTTTTTGTCAATGACTTCAGACAGAATCGCCAAAAAGAATTTAGAATCCAGGTTTTGTAGTTTTTCCTAGTAACTTCAAAATATAAGTCAAGAGGGAAGAGGGGAGAAAGTGACAAGAATTGTATAAGGGAACCGGACAGGCAAGCCTAGCTAAAGTAGTTCGATTTCAACATTTAAATTAATGTTTGACTTCTGTATCTCCACGGGGGAAGAATGGGACAGAAAATAAAATAAAATGAAAAAAAATATCTCTAGAGGCGGAAGAACGAGCCACACACGCATACGTATAAAATAAAATTTTAAAAAGCATCTTCCTTCCGGATTTAGAGGTAAGAAAGTGAAGGAAAATATTTTGTATGTAACGAGGGCCCTCAAAATTTCCACTGATGAAGTGGACTGTAAAAACATCAGCTGTCATACACTCATTTCATGGCATAAAGTTACACAATACAGGTGTAATGACGGTTACATAAAGTATTGCATTATAGATGTACGCTCGATTCCCAAGTATTACCATTAATCTTTACCATTATATTGGACCAAAAGCTTCCTTTTCCTATAAATTTAGAGAGTCGGAAGGCTGCATACGCACATTCAATCGAGTTTAAATTGCATTACTATTCAATTGTACTCTCTAAATCCAGAGCCCGTGATAAATCAAAGATGGCTGAAGGACTTGCAATTGCATTTGCCAAAGGCGTGGCTGGAAGGCTTGGCCAGATTTTGGCGCAGAAAGCATTGAATGAGGCGTCGCTGCTGCTCAACTTCAGAGACGACTTTGAATGGTTGCAGAAGAAGTTCAGCCATATATCTGGTTATCTACAAGATGCACATGACCAAAATGTGCACAAAGTTTCTGTGAAACAATGGCTGGCGGAAGTGAGGGATATTGCTTTTGATGCAGAAGACATAATTGATGAATGTGATGTTGAGCATTTGTATCAAAACACCAGTCTAGTGTGTGTGTGCAATTGTGGTGAATTAATCTTCAACTATAAAATGGGAAACATGATAAAAAAACTGAAAGAGAGGGTGAGCTCTGTTATTGAAGAGGGACATGAGCTCAAGCTATTTCATGACTTGCCCAGTTTAGATCAACCCTCAACTAGTACATCAGAAAGAGGAGCCCAGTTCAGAAGAGGGAGTGTCTTGGAGGCAGATCCACGAGCAGTGGGCGTGGAGGAGAAGGTGGAGGAAATAGTGAGATTGTTAGAGCAGCCTGCAATAAGTGTTGTTGCCGTCGTGGGAATGGGCGGGCTGGGTAAAACATTGCTTCTTCAACATGTCTACAACAAAATCAAACAAAGGTATGAGCATTCTGCCTGGATTTCTGTATCACAGACTTGTTCTCTTAGAACTTTGCAAAGTGACCTGGCCTACCAGATTAAATTGCAAATAGATTCTAGTCTAAGTGAGGTGCTAGTTTCTGACTTGATACATGAGCATCTTGTGGGCAAGAGATGTTTGATTGTTCTAGATGACATGTGGAGGACTAATGTAGAAAGTGACTTGGTGCAAAGGCTCCGTCTTCCCACTGACGGTAATAGCCAGTGTAAAATTGTGGTTACCACCAGAGATAGAGAAGTTGGTGCAAAGATGAGAGCTCATATCTATGAGATGCAACAACTCTCGGAGGAGGACAGTTGGAATCTGTTTTGCCTCTTTGCCTTCCCCAATAGTGAGGAAAATAGGCCGCCCGAGCACCTGGAAAGGGTGGCTCACCAAATTGTAGAAAAATGCGGGAGGCTGCCACTGGCTGTTAAGACAGTTGCAGCATCCATGGCAAGATCTGTGGTCTTAGGGGAATGGGAGTCAAAACTGAGGCAATTGAAAGATATATTTGGAGCAGAGGACTACACGATGCAAATCCTCAAGCTGAGTTACAACTCTCTTCCTGCCCATCTTAAATCTTGTTTTGCTTATTTTTCTTTCTTCCCAGAGGATACACAGATATATTTTTCTAAGGTTAAGTCCACCAAAGATATACACCAAGTCTATTTGATATATTTGTGGACAGTTGAAGGCTTTATTCCACAAGAAAAAGAGAAAGAACAGTGGGACATTGGGGTGAATTACTTACACCAACTTGTAGATCTATGTCTGTTGGAAGTAGACACAGTTCGTGCCTGTTACACCGTGCACAACTTGTTGCATGAGTTGGCTATTAATATAAGTAAAGAACACAAGTGTGAATTTCATCTTCCCTTGCAAGAAACAAGCTGCCGCCGGTTACTGCTGGGTAAGAAAGGTATAACCAATGATGCAATTTCAGAAAGTCTTCTTCATCGGCAGCGATTTCTTCGCACCCTTTCATTATTTGAGAATCCAGAAATTACAAGTATTCCTGAACACTTGTTTGATCGTCTGAGAGTACTCCGGGTTCTCGACTTTAGCAGTACTGCCATCTCTACATTGCCAAAATGTGTTGGGAAATTAAAGCTGCTCAAAGTTTTGAATTTGTCTCAAACAAATATCACGGAGGTGCCGGATTGTGTTAGAAAACTCAAGAGTCTTCAGTTTCTTGATGTTTCTGGATGCACTAGAATACAACATCTACCTGGCTGGATGGGTGACCTCAAATCTCTTTCCCATCTCGATGTATCCAACTGCTCAGAAGAACTTCTCGGTCATATGCCCAAGGGAATATCAGAGCTCTCAAGTCTGAGGACACTAAGATCGCATCCCTTCCCACTGTCTATTGAAGAGAGTGAATACTTAAATGTTAAAGATGTCGGCAATCTGATCAATCTCCAGGAAATATGTTTTAGTTTAGAAGACGAAGGGGGGTTGCTGAGTGTAGAAGATGGTGTCCTTGAGCGTCTGGTGAAAATGAGAAATCTTGCGGTACAGAACGGCATTCCTGCAAGGGAGGGTGATGATGAAGAATCCAATCTTCCAGCATTACCAGAAAAAATGAATGTTATGAAAGATCTTCAACAACTTTTTCTTGCTCGTTTCTCCGTGCCTAGTTGGATATGTGGTTTGGCAAATCTGACAGAACTTGTATTGTGGAAGTGCAGTGATTATCCGTCACTCCAAAACATGCCCAACTTACGATCATTGGTTTTGATGGAAGATTCGAGATGCAGAGAATTGCCAAAGAAGTTTGGAGAGAGTGGGGGATTTCCTAAGCTGGTTAGGCTGGCTATTGGCGAGTTCCCTCTTGTGGAGGAGTTGCCGACATTGGAGGAGGGAGCGATGCAATGTCTCGAATATCTAGCGATAGGGAATTGTCGACGGGTGAAGAAAGTTCCAGAGGGATTGGAGCGGTTGAGGAGACTAAAGGTGTTGGTGGTTGAGGAGGCAAGTGTCAAGTTAAAGGAGAGGTTAAAGAAAGGCCGGGAAGATTGGAATAGAATCAAAGCTCAGAATCCCAACATTGAGATACGCATGGTAGCCAGGCCTGGAATTTGATGGTCTATTTGACCGTTTTTTGCATTTTGGACCTTATATTACAACCTAAAAATTTATTAGACCGTATCATTTGACTTGCTATATTTTTATATAACCGTAAATATGACACTTCAAATTATTATTAAACCGTAAAAATTTATTGTAGGCATATATATATAATAATGTTTATGATAAAAATATAAATTAGTTTATAATTGAAAATTGAAATAATTCTTTCTAATTTCACTTTATATTAATATATATGATTTATTATAAATATATTTATTAATTCAAAATCTGTTGAGAATAGAATCTTTTCAAGATTAAATATAGTTCTTTCTAATTTTTTAAAGATTTTGACTTTTTTACTAATAATTATCATTGCTTTATATTAATATATATGATTTATAATATTTATTATAAAAATATATATTAATTCAAAATCTTTTCAAAATAGAATATAATTGATTTTTAACTTTTTGAATATTTTAACAAGATTTATTTTCTACATAATTTAGAAACTTCTTGTTACAATTAACAATAAATTTAAGATTTAAGATTTATTTCTAATTATCAATATTTTCTAATTTTACAGTTTTTTAATATATATATAGGATATTCTTATGAATAACAACATAGCACAAATTTTCATTGTATTTTCAAAGCATTTATTTTATAGCATTTTATTTTCAACAAGATTTATTTTATAGCATTTTGTGTACAGTGATTCTTAGCTTTGATTTTCTTCAATAGAGCATTTGGTTTTATTGGTGAGATGTTGAAATTTTGTTTGCCTTTTACAAATAATTTATGGTTTTAGATAAATGAATTTAAGATTAAACTATAAAAAAAATTGAACAATAGCAGCTAATTTCACTTTATAGCATTGTTTTTTCAACAACATTTATTTTAAATGATTCAGCTTTGATTTTTTTTGAGTAGTTGTGTTTTATTGGTGAGCATTTTAAAATTTTAGATAATGAGTTGAATAAGGATTAAACTATTTTTAATTTTATATAATTATTTCTGGATAGGTTTGAAATTGATATTTAAATATGATTTTAGATAGATCAATTCGCGGATTGAACTATTTTTAATTTTATATAATTATTTCTTGCTAGATTTGATTTGAAATTGATATTTAAATGTGTTTTTAGATAGACCAATTCAAACATTAAATTAATTTTAATTTTATTTAACAATTTCTTGGTAGGTTTGAAATTGATATTTAAATGTTTTTTTATGATATTTAGACATGAAATCAATAAATTAATTTATAGTCAAAATAGTAATACAATTTTACAAATTAGAGAATAAATATATGGAAAAAACAATCATATTGTGCAATATAATTATTCTTAATCTAATACTCTATGCATTGTCAAAATGTAAATTACATATATATAATTATTTAATTATCAATAAAATTTATTATATGCAATTGGATTTACTAATTGAGTGCATGCATAGTTTCTAAAATTTGTAAATTTTCTAACATAATTATTTTATAAAATAATATTTCATAGATTACTAATATATTGATTTTTTAGATACTTCAAATATTTTTTTGACAGTTAAATTTTTTCATAAAACGTAAAATGACAGGTATTTAAATGAACAAACCGTCACAAAATTTTCATATGAAGGGCGTCAAATTCACGGTGGTAATATATTCCATTTGAGATCCTTCATTCACATTTTTTTTATTTTGAAAACGGTCACTAACTATTTAGATTTAGATTTCCGTTATCTAATAGTTATGCATAAAAAATGTTTTATTTAATTTTTTTAAAACAATACTTGTATATGTTTGTTTATATGTAAAAAGACTCCGTCTAAAAGGAATGATCAATGGTATTCAAAAAACTATTTTATTTTATATTTAAATTAAAATATAGTTATTTTTTTAATAATTTAATGTAGAATATTCTAATTCATTTTTCTAATTTAATAAATTAATTTTTTAATTAAGTTTTTGTAATCTTAATGTATGTTATTTTAATAAATATAATATAAAATTTAATTAGATAAAATAAAGAATTGTATTTCTAAGAGAGATTAATAATAGAAATATCAAATTCAAAACTTTAGATTGTGGAGGACATGGTCATCAAAGCACGTCTTATGATTATTAAATGAAAATATTTTCCAATTACAATAAATAAATGAGGGAGGGGGGCGGATACATAATAGTAATGTGTACTATACAATAGTAATTAACAACTAATGAGTGGAAAAGCTCAAGGATTTGAAACAAGAGAAACAAGTTAGGGAAGAATTAGATATTTGCAAGCTCATGTTCCTAGTGAGCTCAAACATGAGAAGTTGACAATTAGAAAGAGTGATGTGTTATGTTTCTTTATTATACAGGTAGTTTGTAATATATTTAGGCTAAGATCATGATAGGATTTTAATTTTATTTGTTCTCTATTTTAATCCCCTGAATAATACTTAGTGAAAACACCGAATGGTGTTATCAAATGATAGATAAACACAAATATTTATATATCCTTGTTAGCCAAACACTACAAATTTAGGTTTTTGATAGTAATTTTATGTAGTACTAGATTGATATGGTTATGCATATTTGTGTCTATTGCTCATTTGATATCATCTCTAGGTGCTATTACTAGTTTTTAAGAATTTTACAATTGTGATAATTTAAATTTTTTTTACAAATTTATAAAAAGGAAACAACTACGAAGGTATTATTAAATTATCAAAATTCGTGATCATTTTCAAGGATACAAAAATTATTAACTAAAAAATGATGATTTCATAATTTTCTTTTAAGTTATGTAGCTCAAGATAAGATAAATCTAGAAAGACTAGAAGCATTCCAATTATACTTGAGGTAGTGTAAGGAAGAAATTGCACAAAACCTCATCATTGTAACCATTTTAAAAATATTTTAATATATAACAATACTCTACTAGATTTTTGTATGAATGTTCTTATATGTATATTATTTTAATGTTTATGATTGCTTGTTAGTTCTTTTCATACAACTGCATAGGTCTAGCCAAAGCTACTAGGACTCTCATTTTCCTTGAGAAAAAAATCCTATGGACTAATATGTTGGTGTGCAAGGGTGTTAGTGATATCCATTTGGTTGGATACATCCATGAGCATTTCTTATAACAATTTTTTTTTAAGGTACAATATTCACATAAGGTGCAATTAAATATTGATCCTTTAAAGCATATTGATTTACATGATTCTAAAACTAAGTTTGTAGGCATGCTTAATAATGATTCTAATGTTTCTACATATTCTTCTATATATAACAATTAGGACATTTTCACTTGATGAGATCCTTGTGCATGGTTATTATGGTCCTTTAAATTTTAGAGCTTATGTTCCTTACAAACTAATAAAGGGTGTTCTTATTGATCTTACTTGTCACATTAACATATACTCAAAAAAAAATTAATCATCATTTTCAATAGCAATAATATGAGGATTCAATTGTTTCCCTCAAAATAAATAATGATTTTTCAATTGAGGCTATGGGTTTCTTTATTTTACTTTTGGTATTTTGTTTGAAATTGAAATGTCAAAAATTGTCATCCTATCTTTTTGGACATAAAACAACTAATTTTCTCTAGGTTTCATTTAAGGAAACCTTAGAGATCTCAATCCAAAGTATGTAATGAGGGAAATATATCTGCAATAAGGTGTCTTACGGGTGTGATTAAGACTAAGGGTAAAAGCAAGAAGTTGGGTACACAAAAAGCTCAAAAAGTGGAAGTGTTTTTGTTGTTTTCCAGAATTTGTCACACTTGGACTAAACATTTGAGGCACTTACACAATGGACCTTAAAAAAAGTTAGTAATATGAAATTTTGAATTTTGAATCTAGTTTCCAAATATGTAAATTATTCAAATACCTAGATTATAGAAATTAAATTTTGATAGGGATCTATAAAATCACTTTTTAAAAGTCCCTATTTTTTTACCATACCAAGCACGTGTACGAACACCACTTTTTTACCCAAATAAAAGTATTTTGCTAATTACTTTTTGGAAAAGATAGCTAACAATATGAATATTCATGTGAATTTTGTTTTGTAATTTTTTGTTGAATTTTTTTTTTATTGATTTTTTATTAGCCTTAATTGTTGTTTTTAAAAATCAACATGTACGGACAACATAATTGGACCTAAACTAAACATTTTAATCTTTTTTTTAATTGTATAGATGATTTTCTGAATTTTGATGCCATATATTTTTTTTTACAGAAAACTTAACCAAAAAAAGTTATTAAAAAATAAAAAAGCCTGATATTTCAAATTTAAGGACTAGTTTGCTTAGAAATTAATTAACAAAATAGCAAACATAATCCAATATTAATAAAAATTATATATTTGGAAAGTAGACATCATGTTCTCTAATGGGTTTTAATTTTATAGATTGATTCAAAAAAAAAAAGTCCATCAATCATATTGCATTCTTCTTCAATCTGCCTTAGTTTTTTAGTTGCAGATCAAAGGCTAAGGCTCAGATTGCCAATCCTTTCCCAAGCCTAAAACCAAGGTTGCATGTGGGTTGGGAATTCAATTTTTAAATAATGTGTACACGTTACTAAAATGTGTACGCGTTATTTAAATAAAACACGTACATGTTTCATAATGCATACATGTTATCTATTTACATGTTGGGTAAAGGTAACGTGTATGCATTATATAATGTGTATGTGTTCCTAAAATAGAACCGTATGCATTTCATAACGCGTACACGTTTCTAATATAGCCATTTTTTTCTAATTTGGAAATACTGATAAAACACATTTTTCTACAACATTCCTTTTTTGTAGTACGGTTCAAAAGTGCCATTTTCTACTCTTTTTTTTGCAAATTTGTCTTGTGTAGGGCATATTCTATTCAAATTGTTGGAAGAGACAAAGTGTGGGTTGAATTTTCTGATGTGGAATCAAGTACAAGAACTTTTTACTAGAAGATTTGAAAAAGAGAATTTTTGGATATATTCATGATGTTTTTGAACTTCAAAGTTTATAGAAAAAAGGATTTTCATACTACATAGTTTTATTTGAATATTTGAAGGAGATGGAAATTTGAAAATAGGTCACTTAAATCATTTTTTTACATCAAAGAGAGTTTAGTAACCATGGGTGATAAGCAAAGACAAAGAAAAAAATGTAGAAAGTTAATGACACCCGAAGAAATTCAAGCAAATAGAGATATGAAGGAAAAAAGACAAAGGGATAGAGGAGAAAGGATTCGTCAAATAAAAATTTGCAAGCATCTAGTTCCAAGAATGTTGAAGAGGAAGTCATGAATGATGAAATGAATGTAGATTATGCAAATGTGGAGATGGTGAATATGGAAGAAAATGCAATTATGGAGACAAACCCAACTATGCCTTCAACTTCAACTTTGAATGATATGGAAATAGTACCTATGCAAAAAAATTTGGGTATGTCTTCAAATCCACCTCCCAATGATATGGAAAATGCACCTATTCAAACAATCTATCTAGGTATGTGTTCAAACCCAAGTTTTGATAATATTGATATTGCTTGTTTAGATGAAGCTAGATACACCATGGATGATATCAATAATTTTAGGGTTGAAACAACACAAAAAAAAAAATGATGAAATTATATCTTATGAGAATTCAAATGAGAATGAAATCCCTCATATTGATGAAAATGAGAATGAAATCCCTTTTACATTTGAAAATGAAAATGAAATCCCTTGTGTGAATGAAAATGAAACCCCTTGTATAGATGAAGGTGAAAAAAAAAAATTACAACTGAAAAATATGTGCTAGATAACCTTCGTGGTAAAGTTTCTTGGAGAAAAAATAGAACTTATGGAAATAGAATATATAAAATGTTTTTTTTATAGAAAGAAACTAGGATTCCAATGTCAACTCATGGTGCAATTGATGAGAATGTCAAGAATGAGAAAAGTGATGAAAAAATTAGGTGTTTCTATAAAACCAAAAAAGAAAGATGATTCAATAGAACAAGTCATATCTAGTGTTGCTAATGCTATTGATTTTATAGGTAAGAAAAGTCGATCAAAAGTTAAGAATGTCGCTTGTCGTGCAATAACAATTTCTCTAGTTGATAAAACCAACTTCAAATAAAAGAATGTTAAGTAAGATTAGTAAATGTATAAAACTAAATCCTAGAACTTTGATAAGAGCCGCTAAAAGAAGAGAAAGTATTGAAAACGATCCAATTAATCAATGTTGGAGTTTTAGTGGTAGAATCCCAAGATCAGACATGAAATTAACTAATGAAATTAAATCTTTAATCAATAAATTTTGGCATGATAATACAAGAGTATCACCTAACATTAGAGATGTCTTAAAATTAAGGGTGGGTTTCAAAATTCATGAACCTCATCAAAAGCATCTCTTAGATATGACTCAAACTGAATTATATAAAAAACAATTAGGTGCTTCAATCTTACCATTAAATATTAAGATAAGTCAAATATCATTCAAAAAGTGTAAACATTGGTATGTTAGAATTAATAAGCAACGAATCTCTTGTTGTTGTAAGACTCGTGTACAATTTCGTTATTATTATGATAGTTTTTGATATATACGATGCACTTTGCATGCTAACCAAATTATGCAGGATATTTGTTGTATTAATATGCCACTTGAAAGAATCAAAGATTTTATAGCAGATTTGTTTTGTGAACCCTCTAATGGAAACTTATTTTCTTTAAAAGCATGTATTTCTAGATAATGTGATAGATGTGGTAACTTTTCATTATTAGGAGAATGTATACATGAAAGTAGTTTAGATGAATTTGGACAACAATTAGTGGATGTAAAAAAATTTAAAAATGTTGAGTATTCTTTAAAAGATGGAAAAACTGGAAAACGTTGTGAGCTAATTGTGGAAAAATTTAGTGTGCATGCATTTATTAATTAATTTAAAGATAAGATTGTACCTAAATATGTTCAACACTCTCAATATGCTCATTGGCTTGATAATCAATTTCATTTATGTAAAAACACATTCCCAATTGGAACTATATTGTCAGTTGTTGATTTTGTTGAAAATTATACTCTTGCTCCACAAGAAGAAATTCAATCACAGTATTACAATTCAGTGCAAGTAGCTATATTTGTTCACATTGTTTATAGGCATGCAGATGATAGTACAAAAGATAATAGAAATTTTTTGAGAAAGTACCATTTTTATGTAAGTGATAATCGATTACATTCATCTAATTTTGTTCAATATTGTTTTGATATATTTTATAAAAATTTAAAAGAGAGAGGAATTCTAATGCTAGAACATATCATATTGTCGGATAATTGCATGGGTCAATTCAAAAATGCTAGAATGTTAACTATTGGTTATGTAGATTTCATAAGGAAAATAATATCTAGCACATATGGAGTTTTTTTGAAGCTGGTCATGGTAAGGGAGAACACGATGGAGCAAGTGCATGTGTGAAAAGACCTCTTGCTAGAGAGAAACTAAAATTTGAGGATGCTACGAAATTTAGAGATGCGTGTGCAATTGTAGATTCGTGCAATACCAAATTATCTACAAGGACAAGTGAGCTCAATAATTCGACATTTATTTTGGTTAGTTGAAGAAAATGATATTTTTTCTCGACAAGCTTGTGAAACAATTAATGGATTTGCAAAATGGAATTCGTTTAAGAGTTCGAATACAAACACATGGACAATATGGACAAGGGATTTGGCATGCTTTTTTTCAATTTTGTATTGCAGGTGATTGGGAGGCATGTGAAAATACAGAATGGTTCGAACAATGGCAACAAAGCTCGCCTTAACACCTACATCGACACATCTTCAACATGGAACGCAATTAAAGATAATCAAGTGTTCACTCCAGATGATTATGATCGTGTTTCGAATCTTGTACAATAAGGTACATTATTTATTGAGTTGAATTTTATATGTATGCATGTTTATATGTGAATGAAATATAAGTCACTCTTTAAATTGAATTTTTTATTTATTTTTGCAGGACATGTGTATGTTGTTGTTGCACCTGAGGGGAATGAAGAGGAGACAAAGTACTAGTTGGCTAGATGTGTTGAGAGAAAACATAAGTTGGTACATCCTAGAGTGGATGATGACAACTTTGAGTATCCAACTGGTTCAGTGGTTGTTGTTGGCACCTGGCTTCGAAAATATTTGATAAGAAAGAATGGCTTACCTGAATTTGAAGATTATGAAAGACACAAGAAGATTATACATTATTCACATTTGATTTTTGCAACCAATATAAAACTAGTTAGATATCAAGGGAGGCCTACTAATAAAGTTTTATGGACACTTTCAATGGATGATCATGAGACAATCATAAATGCATTACAAAAAAGAGAGGATGCAGATGGTACAACGGAGTAAATAAATATTGGTAAGTATATAGTTGTATATATATATATATATAATTGATATATATTTGTCTTTAGTCATTTCCTAACTAAATTTTTATATCATTTTTTGTTTCAGGTCTCCCAAAATTAGATTCTTTATAAAAAAGAGAGGAGATGCACATATATTACAATGGAATTCAAACCTAGAGACAGGTAACCATATATAGTTCTAGATACATTTAATTGTAGTATAAATATAAAACTAAATTTAATTCATTGTCATTTTATAAAAACTTTATAATTGATTTCATATCCCCTTAAGCCATTCGCTTAAAACCCCTTAAGTCATCCTCTTATGTACCATTAATACATCCTCTTGCATCCCCTTAAGTCTCTCTATTAATTCCTCTTAAGCCATTCTATTAGGACCCCTTAATCCATCCACTTGCATCCCCTTAAGTCACTCTCTCAACACCCCTTAAGTCATCCTCTTAACCCCTTAATCCATATCCTCATATATCTACCCTTAATCCATCCACTTGCATCCCCTTAAGTCACTCTCTCAAAACCCCTTAAGCCATCATCTTAGGACCCCTTAATCCATATCCTCGTATATCTACCCTTAATCCATCCACTTGCATCCCCTTAAGTCACTCTCTCAACACCCCTTAAGCCATCATCTTAGGACCCCTTAATCCATATCCGCGTATATCTACCCTTAATCCATCCACTTGCATCCCCTTAAGTCACTCTCTCAACACCCCTTAAGCTATCCTCTTAGGAACCCTTAATCCATATCCTCGTATATCTACCCTTAATCCATCCACTTACATCCCCTTAAGTCACTCTCTCAACACCCCTTAATCCATCCACTTGCATCCCCTTAAGTCTCTCTAGGGTTCATGAGATGCTTAGAATAACATCTATATGGGCTAATGGTTTAGGGTTCATCTCTTAGTCTCTAGGTCATATGGTTTAGGGTTTAGGGTTTCTAGGGTTCATGAGATGCTTAGAATAACAAATCTATATGGGTTAATTGTTTAGGGTTCATCTCCTAGTTTCTAGGTCATATGGTTTAGGGTTTAGGGTTTCTAGGGTTCATGAGATGCTTATAATAACAAATCTATATGGGTTTTAAGGGTTTAGGGTTCATCTCCCAGGATTTAGGTCCTATGGATTAGGGTTTAGGGTTTAAATTCATTCTCTCAACTCCCCTTAATCAAAAATATTGCATCCCTTAAGTCACTCTCATAATTCCCCTTAAGCCATCCTCTTAGGGCATGTTAAGCCATATTGTAAGGTTCATGACATGCATCCCCTTAATCCACTACCTTACATCCCTTTAAGCCATTCTATCAACTCCTCTTCATCCGCCCTCTTACATCCCTTCAAGTCATTTTATCAACTCCCATTAATCCACCCTCTTGCATCCCCTTAATCCACTCTCTTACATCCCTTTAATTCATTCTATCAACTCCCCTTAATCCACCCTCTTACATCCCTTCATTATATCAACTCCCCTTAATCCACCCTCTTGCATCCCCTTAATCCATCCTCTTAAAGGACCCTTAAGTCATATCCTCTTACATACCCTTAATCCACAATCTTGCATCCCTTAAGTCACTCTCACAATTCCCCTTAAGCCATCCTCTTAGGACCCGTTAAGCCATATCCTAGGGTTCATGACATGCATCCTTTTAATCCATCCTCTTAACTCCCCTTAAGGCATTCTCTTAAGACCCCCCTTAAGCTATATATCCTCTTAGGTCACCTTAATCCATCCTATGGAAAACATCATTTGAATTTGTATGGAATTTACTATATATTGTTCTTTTCTCACATGAATTTTTTACTTAAATGACTCATAAAAATTATAGTTACTTTACTTACATTAATTATTTTTGCGGGTTCTCATCAAGTCGGTCTACCATGTGATTGTCATTGAAGAATTATTTTATCAAGAGACTATGTAAATATCATTTGTTGGTCTTCACCTAAAAGTTGATAAGCTTTAATTGTATCTACATGCACATATATGTTTCATCATGTTATATAGTTGTTTTAAACATCAATATAAATTATATATGTTTGTTCGATGTATGAACTTCAATGAGCTTATTAGTCACTTTTTAAATATATTGTTCCAATTTTATAGATTATATATTTCATGTCTTGTATTTACCACATTGTATATAATTGGTCAATTGTATTTCAAATATTTGCTAGAATTGGAAAATAGTTAAAATTACCTGCCCTTAATTTATTATGAATATGATCTAAATTATTTAAGGAATGTTTTAATTTATCACCTAACTATGTGATAAATTATATATATGAAGTTTGATTCTAGATAAGAATTTATATAGTGCATGTATTACTTGAAAATTAGATAATTTATATCTATACATACATGAGTGCATATAATCATCAAAATGAACATAACACGGTCATAATTGATTGCATATATAATCATCATATTAAAGTCAACTGATATAAATAAACATAAATATGATAATAACATATTCAAAATAAAAACTAGAGATAGATAGTCCATAAAATTTATATGTCAAGATGTATATGTCAAGTCCAACACTATATATTTAAATAAAACTAGAGATCTATAGTCCATAAAATTTAAAACCATCTAACTATCAGGCTAATCAGTCAAATCAAGTCTCCTCTTTGTTCCATGTTGATTAGATGTACCCACATCATGTTGTAAAAGTACAAGAAACTTGAAATTAGATTTAAAGTTATTTAAAAATTTTGATATAATTAAACATATTTAAACTTGAAATTATAAACTTTTAGATAAAATTAAATTTAATTAAATATCTAGTAAATATAGTAAAAATGATTTTTAGTATGCATAAATTACCATATTATCATGTGAATTTATTGGCACATTTTGTTCAACGGGTAGCATAACTGTCACTTGAGAAGATCCAAATGCATGATCTACTATATCCTGCATATTCATATAAAGAAAACAATATGTTAAAGCCTCAAATATATCTATATATATATATATATATATATATATATATATATATATATTCAAAAGGTTTATAAAAATTATATAGGAGATTTAGTAAAGTTTACAACCTTGAATGATATGACCTCATGATCATGCACTTGAGATTGCCCATGCATAAATGTGGACAATGTCTCAGGTGCACCTGCCATGGGTATCTCATGAAATCCATGCATATAGATGTACAATATTTTGTATAGATCATTCACACATGTGTATGCAAATTAAAAAATTAAATTATATCTATTATGTGTATTTAATTTAAACTTAACAAACTTTTGAAAGCACGCACCCAAGCTAATGATGTCTCGGGAGCACTCACCACAACTTGTGGTTGGTCAGTACTAGGTATCGTATGACCTCCCTGCATCTAGATATATCATTTCACACATGTGTACAAATCCAAATTAAATTAGATATATCCACACAAAGTATTTAATATATATTGGTCCAAGAACCTGTCCAAAAGGTGCGCCTAGATCTACAACACTCAACATATATACACAATCATATTGAGTTTTAGGCATCGTGTGATCATGTGTCTACACCAAACACTTATTGAACTAATATTATATTATATATATAATTTGATATTATTTACATGAATTTTTCACATTTCAAACTTGAATTAAATTTAAGTTCAAAAGATGAACATACCTGTGTAGGATGATCCTCAGAATATAGTAAATTCATATATGACTCTGTCCCAGATGCATGTGGGTCACCTAAAGTGGATTCCTGAGTACTCCTATAGCCCAAGTATCCATGCTCTCTATTGACCACTTCAGTCGCCGCGTGTGTAGTCTAATGAGTGAGATGTCTTGAAAGCAAACTCAATGCTCCTAATGTCAATAACATGGTATGTTGTTGAAATGCAGCAAGAACACCAAGAGGAGGAGAAACAATAGGAGAAATCGAAGCACATCATTGAGGATCGACACATGCTCCTAGTCTATGTTGGGGCATGCCATGCCCAACTCCCTGAAATGAACTCATATCAAAATAGTTGGGTTTTTTACCCAACTGAAACTTAGCCCATAAATTTCTCAAAAAGAATAGGGGCACCTCACAGTTGCCATGTGGTGGATTATCAAACACCATCCACCATCTATTCCAAAAATGTGCAGCTATCTACGGGTGCCTACACCATAAAATTGAAATTCATTTTTTGGTGGGTGGAATTGGTTGGTTTGTTTGGGGGTTAATAAAATATTGGCACATGGCTTGTTTGGTAATTTTAAAGTCATTGATTTCTTTATAGGACAATCCATCTGCATAGAATTGTCTCCTCTCTTCTCTCCATTGATGGAACCTATCTAGGTCTGCATCAATAGATTGAATAGAATTGACAATAGTTTGCATCGTAGATGCAAACCATGTGAGATGGGGAGGGATTCTAGGCTCATTGTTTATCAGATCTCTATTTCCTTGATTCACAATAAGGTTTGCTCGAATGCTCTCTCTTAATTGATCCTAATCTACTATAGGGGTGGGGGGTTAGGCGGTGGAGAGTCTGGAGTTGTGGGGTTTTGTTCTGGTGGTGGATTCGGATGTATGGGATCTATAGGAATTTGTGAATTAGGCATAAAATACTCTATATTAAATTTTGGATCCATGTGAGCAATTAAATGGCAACTGCACATGTTAAACAATTAAAAAATATATATCAACAAACTAATTAAATAATGCACACAATTTGAAAGTTATTTAAAAATCACATTGAACATGAACAAATTCAAAATACATTTCATTTGAAGACCATTCAATTTATAACATTAAAAAATCCATAACATTTACACATTAAATTGAGTCTAGTGTGTGGTTGTTAATATGAAGGGTAGAAATGAAATTGGGGGGATTTTTTAGAACCCTAATCAAATGCATGCACTGTCATTGGTTTATTAAGTGAATCCCCTAAAAGAAGGCCCCATAAACTTATTTTTAGCTAGATATCACTTGATAATTAAACTATGGCTAAATTTGATGATATACATTATTTGATTTATTTAAAAATAAATAAAACCACATGGATTAAGGTAAAGACTTAAGATTTATTTAAATAAATCACCATCAACATTTAAGCTAGGATTTGGATAAAATGTATCAAGAATTGAGAGCTCACAAAAGGCTACGATATCAACAATGAGGATTCTTTGAATCATTATCAGAAAAATTAAATAAGAAGACTAGTAAATAGAGACTGTGAACATGAGATGAGGAACCATTTAATTTCTATAGGTAAAGGACTAAAGAGTGAAAAATAAGACACATGTAGATATATAACTTTGATTTCTCAAATTGGGTGTTAAAATAGGAGGTTAGGGGTTGTTTAGAGTGTCTTCTATTACATATCTAAAGGTGGAAAAAGAGAAGGAAAGGTCCCCAAGCTACTTTAGGTTATGAACAACTCAAGAACGAGTGTCAAAATGGGTAAATGATGAAAACTGGATGTAGTTTAATTCAAGTAAAAATTATACTAGATTCTATTTATATTAGGATTATTATTAGACAAGGGTGCTCAATGGAGCTCATAAATATCAAGCCTATCATTAATTAACTAATTCATCAATAAATAATTTATTCTTCTAAGTTTTTATGGGTCTAGAGCTTTATCTTAAAGGGGGTGAGGGGAAATTTACTCATAGGTGTAGTTGTTTCCCAACAAGAGTATATCTATAGAGCTAAGGTATATCAAACAAGAATAAATGTATTAATCAAGTATGACATAAAATTTAATTTAAAAATCTGATGACATAAATTGATTTATCTAAATTTTCAAATATCATGATAAGAGACACAAGTTCTCTATAGTGGGACAAAGTAGTTAAGAAGAAATTATAAGTTCAACACTAACATTAATTTATAATCCCATTCATTGTTTTCAAAGAATACTAAAGATAAGAATGAAAAATTAATAGAATACATTCAAAGGGACACATAGATATATGCTAGTGACCTGATTGCAATGTACAAAATAAACAAAGATGAGCTTGAGCTCTATTCACCAAATTTTGAGAACTTCTTTTAAGACATCGATTTACGATTTAGGGTGATAGGATGGCTTAAGGGGATCTATGTGTAGTAAGGTCCTAGGAAAAAATGGTCCATGGCTTAAGGGAATAAAATTTGGTGGAGTTGCCTAAGGCAACCGAATTTCATTTTAAGGTCCTACAACAAAATGAATGCTTTAGGGTTTAGGGTTTAGATTTAGAGATTTGATGACATGAAAACATATCTATGTCAAATAAAAAATGTAAGAAACCTCCAAGGAGCCCTAATTTATGAAACTACACAAATGTGACAAGGATGTTTTATAAATTGGTCATTGAAATGTAGTAATAACTAAAAATTCCTAATGTGAATTATTCGTAACCTCGATCTCAATCTCAATCTCAATGACAACTGCCCAAAATCTAGGTAACATTCCCTAGATACTCCTAAAATTATGTGAACTATCAGGGTTTTAGGTTTAGGTTTTAGGGTAAATAGGGTTTTAGGTAACTTACATTTTAGGGTTTAGGTCCAAGGATTAACCTGAGTAAATTATTTTTTAGGGACCTATGTTTTTTGGAACCTAGGGTTTCTAGGGTTTTTATTTCTAACTTAAATGTGTTCAATTTAGGTTTTTTTTTATGGTTTTTGATTTACAATTTAATGTTCTTTGTTTCATTGATGTTTTAAGTTTTTTAAATGCAATTTTAAAACTATAAAATATTGAACTAAAAAAACTAAACAAACAAAAACTAAATACCAATTACAAAACAAAAATGCAAGATATAAAGCAAAAAAAGGAAGAATTCAACCAACCTGGAGGTCGCTGAGGTTGGTTGTGTTGACGGGAGGAGGTGGCAGTGAAAATTTTCTTCAATCAATCCCTTCAAAATGTGTACATGATCTGGTCTCCTCTTCTTTGGTGCAGCTAAAACTATGAGTGAAAATGAAAACATAGTCACTAATTTTAAAAAATAAATAGCTTTAAGAAATGCTTACATGTTATGAACACGTATGTGTTTCATAATACATATGCATTTTCAGTTTGCATACCCGAAGCTAAATGCATACGCATTCGGATTTAGGCTTGGGTACCTGATTTGTAACATGTATGCATTTTTTTAAAACACGTACGTATTTCGTACAAAAATTATTGTTTTGGCCGAAGCTTCCCCTCTTCATGTACCCAACTTCTTGATTTTACCCATGAAACATCAATAGACTTAGGTCCAACCATGATTGACAAAGTGTGAAGCCTAACCCCGTCTATAAATTGTGACACCTTGATAAGTTCAATTATTCTTTATTGGTGAATAATTCAAGATGATTTAACCTGATTTCATGTTTGATATTTTGATTTTCTTATGAACTAGTTTAAATGATCATTTTGATAAATTCTCTTTAGTAAATAAAAATGGGAAACTGTTAAGAATGAATGTGATTATATAATATTTAGATTCTTGAACAAGTATCATATGAATAATACACTTAGATTGATATGAGCTAAAGGATTTTGTGTACCTACCATTGGTCTAAATCTTACTAATAAGTTTCATATTACTTGGAAAATGATAATAGTTAGAAACAAAGGAGGACTTTGAAGTTCAGGAAGAAGTTTCTAGAAGGATCACTAGCCAAGCACCATTGAGGTAAATTTAAATGATAGCTCTAATTAATGAGGAGTATACCTAAGGTAGGATAATTTGAGGAAAAAGAATAAAAATTAGATATCAAATTGCATGATGAATTTAATTAGAGGAATGAGTGTCCATGAGTGAATTTAGTAGTGAAAATAAATTATTTAGTTAAGGTTAGGGTTTCATTATTATTTCATGCATGCTAAAAATTTCCATTTTCATAAGGAAAAGAAATTAATATATATATATGTATTATGATTTACTAACTATTCAATTTGATCTCATTGATGTTTGTAACAGGTATTTATTATATTTCTAACCTAACGTGTATATGGAAAAATACATGTGAGAGTAATGTCAAGGGTAAAAGGGAGAACCATCAAGACCCAAGTTAAATATTTATATTTTGAAGTTTTAAATATTGACCCTATGACTTAGGAGGTAGTTAGGGTTTTGTGTAAGCTTAAATTATGTTTAAGGTTTTAATGATAAGTAACTTAGTGTAAGCATGTTTTGTGGAGCTTTATTAAATCAAGTGAAGTGATTAAGGGTGTAAGTATAATTATGGTTTTGAAATTCTTAGTTAGGTTTTGAATTTCGAATTAGCCTTTAAAGTGGTCATTTTAGGGTGTTGTTTTGTCAATTTTATTGATATTAGTGCAAAAATAGACCCTTAGGGCCTATACCTATGAAAGGGGGACCCTTTGGACATGTGACTTTGTCTTTGGGGCATGATATGACCCTTCAAAAGTCCACTTGAAAGAGTGTGACGAATTTGAGTCTTTGGAAGTTGGGAGAGATGACTTGTCACTCTCCCATCTCACTCCCCAAAGTTTATTAATGAACTTGGGAAGAGCATCAAGGCATTCACATGTGTGAATCCACCTTGTAAGGGATGATGGGTAGAGTGTCATTGTACATTACCCATCTCCCCAAAAGTCTCACACATGTGTGAGAACTTGTGGGGATATGTGTTGAAAGATCAAATGAGAGAGTGACAAGTGTCTCTCTCTCATTCAAGTGAATTCAAGTTGAATTCCTATATACTTGGATAGAAAAGAGGAAATTGATGTTACCCACTTCTCCTCTTGGAGAATTATTGTTTCTGGATTGAGAATTTGGGGGTAAAGAAGAGAAAGAAAGTTGGAAGGGAGCAAGGAGCTCTCAATGCAAAGGAGGTTATCAAGGAACAAAATTGTGGAGATAAGTCATTCTCCTCATTGTTATTAAATTTGCTTTAAGTAGGAAATTTGTTGTGTTATTTCGTTGTAGATTTCAAAACAAGTTAGGGAAGAAACCAAGTTTTTTTTTTGTGTAGGAAAATTTAAAGTGTGTTTGGTGAATGAATAGATAGAAAATCAGAGATAAACTATTCTAGTTAGTCTTCCTACCAAGATCATTGGTAGTCATTTAGTTCTTGCTCGGGGGTATGGCTAGAGCCCATGAGGCTTCATGATGCCATTAAGGTAGGGTGGAGAGCAAGCCTTATTTTGTGTGTTACTCATTGCATTCCTAAGTATTGGTTGTAATATCAAGGGATACTATATTGTTCAAATGAAAAGAAAAAGTTTTCTCTCTTCAGCATGTAAACCATTTATTGCATAGATATTAATGTAGCATTGTATGTTTAAAGAATGCATTCAACATCTTGTTATGAAGAATAAAAGAATGGGATAGAGCAAGTTGCATCCTTTGGTATGTTATTTGAAATTTCATAGTTGTATTTAAAAAAAAAAAAAATAGAATAGAACAAGTTGTAATCATTGGTATGATTTTTTGAAATTTCATATTCATATTTTCAAAAAAGAGAATAAAGTTGTAATTATTGATATGTTCTTGTAATTTCATATTTGTATTTTAAGATATATATATAGAGAGAGAGCATCATTGAGGTGTATGATTGTTCATTTTCGCCTCTTGTGTTGTCCTTTAGAGAAAGAGTTGGAGCCAAGTTCTCCTTGAATGTTTAAAGGAATATTTGTATCTCCCATTGAAACTAACTAAACTAATAGTATGCTCATTTGAATGAAAAGGAGAGGGATTGGATTATGTGGGACTAAATGTGCATTTGAAAAATGTAACTTGTATATGTGAAGTTCAAGTAAGGAACATGAAATCTATGTACATTTGTGATTTAGTGGTATTTGGATAAACAAATCATATATTCACTTAAGTTAAAGTTAGAAGATCTAATAACTAATCATTTTCAATACTTAAAAATAAAAATAAAATGAAGTTGTTTTCTTATCTACAAAATAGTGTAGTAAATAAAGATGAAGAGAATACTTAAATATTTTCTCTATTCAAGTTTATTTATATGTTAACAAGCTTGCATATATATATATATATATATATATATATTTATCCAAGCAATGAGATTCAAGAGATACACATTAAAAACATAAAATAAAAGATATGAAGTAAATTATTTTATCAATATATATTATATTTAATATTTAAACCAAAAAAAAAAGGGGTTAAAAGGTTAAAAGAAGATAAAGATAAGTTTTTAAAAAATAAAAAATAAAAATCAATTTAAGAATTATTGGCCCAGCCCATATGGGACGCAGCTATGAGAGGCCTGCCACCATTTATCTCTATGTTAAATATTAAGGGCACAGTAAAAAAAATATATGAATAAATGATTCAAGGAACAATAATAAATGAATAATTTATCTTTGTGTTTATTCAGATAATGTTTAAGGTACAGTAATAAATAAACAAAGTTATATAAGTACAGAGATTTATATAAATAAAAATCTATTCTCTTTTCATTTCATCTATTATCCATTTTTTATGCAGTATGTTATTTAATAGCAGCAAATTTAAAATAGATATTTTTCATGACAGTGAAAATATAAGTAAGAGATTTATATAAATAAAAATCTGCTCTCTTTTCATTTCAGCAAAATAAAATAAAATTCATATTCTATTATCTCTGGTTGATTTGCACAACAATAATAAAAAGTTACAAATTTAAATATATTTACATATTTACATATTTACATATATATAT